>JAEIIL010024100.1:0-11833 GCA_018905715.1 Drosophila lini | reverse complement strand
TATCGAACATATGTATGGCAGCTATATGATATAGTCGTCCGATCCGGCCCGTTCCGACATTATTAGCAGTGAGAGTATTCAGAAGACTATATCCAAAGTTTTATTCAGATAGCTTTAAAACTGAGGGACTAGTTTGCGTAGAAACGGTCAGACGGACAGACGGACATGGCTAGATCGATTCGGCTGTTGATGCTGATCAAGAATATATATACTTTATAGGGTCGAAAACGTCTACTTCATTGCGTTGCAAACTTCTGACTGAAATTATTATACCCTGCAAGGTATAATAAACGAATTGGTTAAGTTATAATATAATTGTTATATTGCTTGTGACATTTTTACAATAAACATATTAATAAGTTTCCCAGGCAATGGGAGTTTTTTGTTGTTCAATCAAACCTTTGATGAACAAAAGCAACAAAAGCAACCTTCAAAATAAGAGAATAACTATGCTGTTTAAGGTGCTTGACAATCTGACACAGTATCCTTGGCCACGTTTGTCCCTCGTATTCGGGCAAACTGGAGCGGAAACTCGAACCTAGCGGTGGCCCTGCGGCGTGCGTATAAATTGGTAGCGAAATGTTGTGTCAAGTGCAGTCCGTATTCCCACCCATCCCTCGGAGTTCGGTTCCGAGGAGCACAACAATTAACCGTAGATCCGAAAACTCTCCTTGCCGGCTCAATGAGCACGTCACGGGCTTACGCTAGATTTATGACCAAAGAAGCGTTATTAAACGATGGCAACGCCGATGGCGGCAATTTATAAACTTGTTGTTAAGAGGGCAATTGGCGAAGAGGGTGAAAGCGGGGCTAGTTGCTCGTATTTGCATAAATAGAGCAGCATGTCAGCACGGAGCGCTTTGTAAGCCAAGTAGGGAAGTCCAAGTACGGCCAACAAACATCCCTTCCAGCCGTAGCAACAGTGGCAGCTGCAGCGAGTTCCGTCTTGGGGTCAAAGGGAAAAGTCAACATGCCAGCCTGAGTTCCAAGTACTTTTAGAGAGAAGAGATGAGGCCCTTACTAAGTCAATATAATAAATTACTCGGATAGCTGCAAGAAGTTTCTGCCAATACTCTCAATACGAGTCTCGTATCGACTGCAGCAGACGCCCTACTCCAGCTCCCTGCTTCAATGGTACTCACTTGGAGCCAGCGGCTCGAGGGGGCGAACCATCCGAAGGACGTGTGAAAAAAGCAATCAGCAGAACAGTGTGGGATGTGGCTGGAGTGCGAGATGAGGGCTAGACAAAGGGCAAACAATGGCTTCCGAAAGGAGCTGGGGGGTGAGATATTGGGTGGCGTCTCTATCAGCAACTTCCCATGCAGCGTCCTGGCAAAATCACACATAATGCGTCCCCATTTCTCATAAAAATTTCATTACGCTGGCCGTATCGTCTGTCAAGTTTAATACCGGACCATTTTAGTACATTGTTTTGGTTTGAAACAAATATATTATACAAGGAGACCTTTGCGAAACAATAAACTAACTTTATACACAGGTTTTATCAAGCTCTTGTCAAACCTTAAAAAAAATGATAAACATTTGAACTTGTTTATCATTTTTAGGATTCCATTCTTACGAAAAGTTAATTTCTTTATTGTTATTATTTCCTTATTTTTTGTATGGAGCTAGCTATCAGGATGCCACCTTCCAGATTGTACTCTTTTTCGGGTGGGTTTAATTTCTAAATTCCTTAAATTGTTTCTAGTACAAATTAAAATTTAATAATGTAATTTTTTCTATTTCTTACTTCTTTGTAAAAGAGTTCTGGTGGTCTGGCTTAGCATTAAAGTTAATGTTTGTGTAAGTGCGTAAAATATACGCGTGATTGTTAAAGTAATCTGTTACGTCATTACGGCAGACTTATTTGAGAAAGCCTCCTCCAAGTAGCGTGCATTAATTTATGTGTTAGCTTTCGGAGTGGGCGGATATATAAAAGTACACATGTTTGAGTGAGAGGCAGTCCTTCATGACCGGGTCCTTGCTCCTCTCCTGTTACAGACTCGTGCAGAACGACTTCGTGATTAAAGTCCTCTTACTTAGAGAATCCAGTCGAAAACAGGAAGCGGATGATGGCAGAGACGGCTCAGAGCTGGCCACGACGAGAACGTAATTAACCAAGTACGAGAGGGCACATGTACAACAGAGAAGAGAAGACGAGGAGGAATAAATGCAAAATCAACAAAAATGTTGCATCGCCTTAAAGGATCAACGTCTGTTTCCAAGGATACTGCTACGCGGAGCACACCCGATATTGGTCGCGGGTCCCTTTAAATTAAGCGCCGCCAAAGGAGCAGCCAGCCACCCTTCAATCTCCTCCTTCGCGTAATGTTTGCGCACCCCTGTCGGGCTCCAGCTGGAATCGACCACTCAGGACTTTTGTACCTCCTGCCTCGCCTACTTCTGCTCCTCCTGCTTGCCATCACTCAGTGTGGGCAGGTTCATGGAGAGGTCTTCACACTCGGCTACCTCACTGGCTCGCAAAGGCGCCCGGGAAACCTGGACTACCAGCGCCCTGGTATCACTATTTCCGGAGCCATCTCATTAGCGGTGGAGCAAGTGAACGCCGGCCAACTCCGTGACCGAGGTCACTCGCTGCAATTCGTTGTAGCCGAAACATTTGGCGAGGAAGTGGCCAGCATCCGGCAGACGGCGGCGCTGTGGACCCAGCAGGTGGCCGCCTACATTGGCCCACAGGAGACGTGCGTGCATGAGGGTCGCATGGCTGCCGCCTTCAACCTCCCCATGATATCCTACGTAAGTAGCTGATTCTTGCCGCAACACGGCGCAATTATTGATAATCCCTTCCGTAGTACTGCACCCATCGGGATCCCTCAAACAAGGCGGATTTTCCCACCTTTGCAAGGACCCGACCGCCGGACACGCAAATCTCCAAGTCGGTGGTCGCCCTGTTGTTGGCCTTTAACTGGACCCAAGTAAGCTTTTTGTACTTGGACGACTCGAGTGGTCAGTATCAACCGGTGGCTGAGACGATTTTGAGCACATTAACTGTAGCCGGAGTAAGCGTAAGGGACGTTCGCACCTGGAACACCATTTACCACCATGGATTTATGGCGAATCCCTTTGATGCTCTGGTGGAACAGACCTATGTGAACACAAGGAGTAAGTTGGGCATCAATTTGAACTGCTTTTTTATAATCTAGCGCATCGTTTATTGAAATTGCTTTTATGCTAGGAAGATCCACCACATTTGTCTAGCTTGTGTTCTTAATGTAGAAAAATTTGAATAGGTTATTTACAAGAATAATGGTAGTTTTTTGTAGACACGTCGACTTGTTCTATGGTTTCAATTATACAATATATAATATCTGTTGTCTACCTTTCTATAATTTCCTTAAACAAAAAAAATTAATACTTAAGAAAATGTAAGATATAAAACCTTCCCTGTCTTAATTAGATTATAAATTCCACGAATCTTGGTTATCTTTTTAAAATGACAAGTATTACCTCAAGATGGTTATATCAAAATTGTAAAAACTAAAAATATCGCATTTAACGTCAAAATATCGATATAATCGAAAAAAGCTTTAACGCGCATATTGGCACGATAAAATATCGAATTATATTTGAACTTCCTCAAAAAATATCATTACAGTATCGATATATAGATACTTTATGACATTTGTAATACCTATGTATTTACATGTAGTTGAAACGATTTAAAAACTTACCTTAGGTGGAGTTACTATGGGGATATGCTGAATTTTAGTCATATAACCTTAAGGAAAGAGAAAAGCTAACACCTTTAACTTTTCGAATAGTCTACCTGATCTTAGGACACTACTATGAGCACGTCGGCCTGATGGTAAGTCTCCAAAGGCGGGGACTCCTATCGCAAGGCGACTACTTCGTGGTGGGTATCGACATCGAACAGTATGAGCCGGCTAAGCCTGAGAAGTATTTGCGTGGACTGCTGCTTGAAGATGTGGAGCCCCTGGCCGTGCAGGCCTTCCAGTCCTATCTGGGAATTGTTCCCACGGCGTCCGTCTCCTTCGCCACGTTCGCCAACGAGGTAAACATCTGACACGCCTGACAGGGTGGTGATTGATGCATTGCATCCGCCATCATCCCTGCTCATAAGCTTGGGATCTTTCACTACATTGACCACAATATCTGACCCATTTCATTGCTGTTCGCTTTCAGGTTAACAAATATATGGAGCGACCGCCATTTAATTTCCCCAATCCACTGAATCTGTTCGGCGGCGTTAAGCAGGTTCGCCCACCCAATGACATGAAACTGAAACCATTCACTGGCCTCCATTTCTTGTCCTCCCCAGATAAGCGCCGAGGCCGCCTATCTCTACGATGCCGTGCATCTGTATGCCAAGGCGCTGCTGGAAGTCCTTGATTCGGGCGGCAGGCCGAGAAACGGCAGCGCCATTGTGGCGGCCATCAAGGGCTCGCGCTATCGCAGCGCAATGGGGTGAGTGTTCGTCTTTGCCATCTAATCCGGCTATCACTCTAAATCGAGACCGTCTCAGCTATCACGTCTACATCGACGAGAATGGCGATGCGGCCGGCAATTACACAGTATTAGCTAGGGGGAAGGTCCGAAACGGACGCAACCAGACGGTGCTAGGACTGCGTCCCGTAGGCACCTTCAGCCACAAAAACAGCAGCCTCAGCAGCAGCACCGAGGCCTTGCCCGTAAGTAAAACACTTCCTTTGTTGGTATGTATGTTTCCTTTGTAACATGCCATCTGCTACTCCCAACTTGCAACCGTGCAGCCACAGGTAAGCGCTTCTGCCTGGTTTCACTAATCGAACACATCTTTTCCTCTACCTTTGGTTGTAATCCGGTTCCTCTTTTCGCAGGATCTCAATCTGTTCAGGCCTATTGACTGGGTGGGAGGTTCGCGCCCAGCAGCTGCCCCTAGTTGCGGCTTTGGCGGCGAGAAGTGCGTTAGTGAGTAGAGAGTTTCGTGTCCAAGTCGCACCTCTTGACCGACTTTCCTAATCTGAACTACAGACTACACTGGCGAGATTTCGGCGGCCATTGCCGGAGGCGCTCTGTTGCTGCTGGGCTTGGTTCTACTGGTTCTGTACCGTAACTGGCGCTATGAGCAGGAACTAGACAGCTTGCTTTGGAAGATTGACTTCCGCGAGGTGCAAATGCACGAGAACGAGCGGGAGCAGCAGGCTCAGAAGCAAACGCGCGTAAGTCTCGCTTCCTTGACAATCTATATCCTAATGATCCTGCAGCTAGGTGCATGGTCTACTCGTTTCGGCAAAGGACTATACAAATTAATAAGACTTATGCGTCATGCTGTTTTTGCGCTACGAATCCTATTTATTTAAAATTTGTGGTTAATACCGACCTATAGACATTGTCTGGTTTTTTAACTAAAAAAAGAGATATCTCTTTTACTCTTAAAACATCTAATAAAAAATGAGGTTATAAGTTTTTTTTTGCAGAAACGAAAGCGTCTAATCAGGTGCTTCCTTTTCTCTCTCAGCTTTTTTTTTTGCCAATCTGTTGGTAACCAAGGTAGTCGCTTTCCCTATTCCATCTGAACCGTTTCTCTCGCCATTGCATGTCTGACATTAGCACTTGCTAAATCATTTGCCGCGTCGTCTTCCTTCGCAGTCTACCCACCCCTTGATCCGGACCAGCCAGGTGAGCCTGAGCTCCAATCCGGACGCCGACTTCCGCTACACGACCATCTTCACGCCCATCGGCCTGTACAAGGGCCAGCTGTACGCCATTAAGAAGGTCCGTAAAAAGAGCGTCGACATCACTCGCGAAATGAAGAAGGAGTTGAAGCTGGTGAGTTGGTGGGCTCTGGTGGCAGCCGGAAGTCTTAACCAGCGAGTCCTTTTCACAGTTGCGCGACGCCCGCCACGACAACATATGCGCATTTATTGGCGCCTGCACGGACCCACCCAACATTTGCATCATTAGCGAGTACTGCACCCGGGGTAGCCTTAAGGTCAGTTGTGACCGAGACCCAAAGCGATAACCCTGGCTCTTCACTCTCTTCCCTCACCCATCCTTTTCTTGCAGGACATTCTGGAAAACGAGGACGTCAAGCTGGACAACATGTTCATTGCTTCCATGGTGGCAGACATTATACGCGTGAGTGCTGTAACATTATACTAATGGCGAGCCGACTACTGACCTCCTTCGTCCTTCGGGCAGGGCGTCATCTATTTACACGAGTCTCCCATTCGCTTCCACGGCGCTTTGTGCACTTCCAATTGTCTGGTGGACTCGCGGTGGGTGGTCAAGCTGACTGACTTCGGCCTGTTCGCCTTCAAGCAGGGCATCGAGGACAGTTTCACCGATATGCAACACATGTCGGCCAAGTGCTTGAGTGAGTGCCTCTTACACCCCCTTAATGTATTCTCCCCAAACGTAATCACTCGGTTTCAGAGCTGCTTTACCGCGCCCCAGAGCTTCTCAGACAAGGTCCATCCTCGCTCGTCACGGGCACTCAGCGCGGCGACGCCTACTCGTTTGGCATTCTGCTATACGAGATGCATGTGCGTCGCGGTCCCTTCGGAGAAACGGGCCTAACTCCCATGCAATGCTTACAGAAGGTGCTTCAGCCGCAGGACCACCTGCATCCGTATAGGCCCTCTTTGCAGCCCCTGGAGACGGCCTTCGACTGCGTTAGCGAGTGCCTGCGCGAGTGCTGGGCAGAGCGACCCGAGGATCGACCAGACTTCAAGACCATACGGGCCAAGCTGCGTCCTCTGCGCAAGGGGATGCGGCCGAACATTTTCGACAACATGATGGCCATGATGGAGAAGTACGCCAACAACCTGGAGGCCCTGGTCGACGACCGCACGGACCAGTTGCAGGAGGAGAAGAAGAAGACCGATGCTCTGCTCCACGAGATGCTGCCGCGCTGTGTGGCCGACCAGCTAAAAAAGGGCCACAAGGTGGACCCCGAGCACTACGAGCAGGTCAGCATCTACTTCAGCGACATTGTGGGATTCACGGCCATGTCCGCCGAGTGCACGCCGCTGCAGGTGGTGGACTTCCTGAACGACCTCTACACCTGCTTCGACTCCATAATCGGGCACTACGACGTTTACAAGGTGGAGACCATCGGCGATGCCTACATGGTTGTTTCCGGGCTGCCCCTGCGCAACGGTGACCTGCACGCCGCCGAGATTGCCACCATGTCGCTGCACCTACTAAGCGCCGTCTCCGAGTTTAAAATCCGCCACCGGCCGACTAACCGCTTACTCCTGCGTATTGGCATACACTCGGGACCCGTTTGCGCTGGAGTTGTCGGCCTGAAAATGCCCCGCTACTGCCTCTTTGGGGACACCGTGAACACAGCCTCGCGCATGGAATCAAGCGGCGTACCGCTAAAGATACACTGTAGTTGGCAATGCCGGCAACTACTGGAGCGTCTGGGGGGCTACCACTTTCAGGAGCGTGGCGTAATCTCCATGAAGGGCAAGGGTGAGCAGCGCACCTACTGGCTGCTGGGCGAGGATGAGGAAGCGCGCGACCGACGCACCTACGAGCGGTCCCAGCGACGAGGCTCGAGAGCCCTGAACAAGTTCATCCAGGGCACCATTAAGCAGGCCCAGGAAAAGGGCAACGACTACGGTATACGCTCCTCGCTCAAGCAGAAGAATCTCCTGCGCAACTCCCTAGCCCGCTCCTCCAGCCTGGAGTCTCCCAAGAAGCTGCGCTTCGCCGCTGGCAGTCTCCTTGAGCATCATCGCTATCACAGGTTAGCAAACATTATTATTTTCAGATTTAAAGTTAACCTGCAATTGCAAAAAATATTCTAGTGACGAAGCTCTGCTAGAGGTTGATTCGTACACTGGCCTTCGACGCTCTTCCGGGGGATCCACACAATCGCGCTACGAAGAGACTACGCTCTCGCTAACCCTGTCCTGCCAAAGTATTGAGGTGCTGGGCGGCCAGCTAAGCAAACGACGCCCCTCCTCGTATCCCACTGCCAACACGCCGCTCTTGATGAACCACGTAGAGGTGTAATACGAGTGTCAGTACTTAACCCATATACAGGGATCTAGAAATATTTGTGTTCAGTATATCTCGCCAAGTATTTGCAACGCTTTTAGTGTGGTCTGTAGTATATCAGCAGTGTGATTCTAGCAACTGCAACACCAGCATATTGTGAAAGTGATTATAAATCTAGTCATTGTTTAAACACATCCATGCGCTAACCTGAAGCCAATTCACTTAGTCAAAGGCCTGAGTACTCAACGGCACCAATAAAGATGGAAATGAGAAAAGCCAAGTGTATTCAAGATCATTTTATTATGTATGTAGTTGCAATTCGACTTTATTTTACCGGTGTCTTGGAGACAGTTGCTTTTATTATTGTATAGTAATTGTATTCATTCGACAAACTTAACGATTTCTTTATATAACTTTAGTCTAAAACCGATTTGTGCATTTCTCTAGGCATTATAAATACAGTATTTGATTCGCCGTTCGCCGCAATATGTACTTTTGTATCTCTGAACAATTCTTTTTGTCAAAGCCAGCTTGCAAAATGTCTAAAATGTCCATAAGATTGTTTTCGATATTCGAGGAATGGTTGTAAATAATTATATGCCCTTATTCGATAACAAATTTAATTATTTTTCTTTTTTATGATAAGCCACAAGCTTTAAAGCACACTTCAATGCGGTTTGTTAATTGGGTTACAATTTCGTTTACCATTTAATATAGAAAAGTCCGATCTGTATTGCTTGTCGTGAGAGATTTCGATTTGTGGAGTGTTCGTGTTCGTGGAAGAAAGGGTGGGAAGTGAGCTAATAAACTTTGTTTATATATTTTTAATGCTACACAATGCAACAACTCTAAATAACAATCTCAAATCTCATATATGTCAATATTATATCAACTAGGTATGAATGTATAACGCTTTTCTCGGGTCTCGCCCTTTCGGTTTCTTCGCTATCAAAATATTTGCAACAATGGATCTAATCAAAAATACGCAATGTACAATTCTTAGTTATTGTTCGACTGCCTCCGCAATCACTCGCCACTGGCCGCTGCCAGGGGTTCGGGGAGTAGTCCTGCCCAGAGGACCGACAACAAATCTGCTCGTATAAATAAATACGCTATATAATATACAGTAAATATGTGTATATATATGTCGGTACTTGTTAAATGCGTCTCTGAAAAATATACTCGCAACATTTGATTATAATTCAGGCTGCACTTGAGGGCGAGTGCCGAGTGCCATTTATAAATTGATCAACAACTTTAGGTAGCCAAAGTCAGCAACGAAGGGTCCGGCAGCCGTGGCTGGTGGCGTCTAACAACAGTAAGCTATTTTACTAGAGGAGCTGCTGAATCCCGGCGAGGAGTTCCTCCTCTGATTCCCATCAAGTCTGCTGGTCGCGAAGGTGTGCCAGCCCAAGGGTTAAAGGTTATGTCCAGCTCAGGAAATCCATAATCATGTCTTCATCTAGACTTCTTAACCATGCTGGTTGATCTGTGGGAGAAGTCAATGCAATTTGTCTAAAATAGTTTTACTCATGTCGCGGCTTTTCTCTCCCAGACCTTCTTACGCCGTGACGCGGGCTGGCAGGGGGCGTATTGCAGGGGGAAGGCGGAGCTGACCCTCCAGATGAGCCCCTCGACGATGATATAGACAGTGTGGAGGCCCTCGGCGCCGAGCAGCCTAGGTAGATAGCCGACCCCTTGTCGGCCTCACGCAGATCAACCCGAGACCCATGGACGGAGGAAGGAACTGAGCCTATCGATGGACTAGGAATTATTATCTTTAACGGCTTGAGATGCGCTTCCGACTCCCATGGAGGCACTACTCACCCGTGTAGGCGTGCAGCCCCGCCGGACTACTCCGTGGCCGTACTCCGAATCCGCTCACCGTGCTGGCACTCCGCTGCAACTGGGCCGAGCTGTGATCCTCCCGGGCCGTAGACTCTCTGCGACTCCCGGCGCTGCTCACACGAGGGTTTCCAGTCGCAGAGCCACCAGGCCGGGGGGATCGTTGGTTCTTACCCTGCTGCTGGCAGCGCTGCTCCTGCTCTCGGCGGGCGTCCTCGAAGGCGGCGGCATACTCGGCGGCCTCGCTAGAGGTACTGGGTGGCTGGTCAAGGGCGATCTCGTCCTCGGGGATGCGTTCGCTGCCTACGGAGCGGCGTGACATTGGCAGGGGCGAGTGCTTGGGAGACGTCGGGCAGGACTGGGCGGCCAAGCTGCTCACGCTGAGGCTGCTGGATGAAGCGTTGGTGTTGGAGGACTGAGCGCGCAGGCGCGAGTGGGTCGATGCGCTGGAGGGACGGCGTCGGAACAAGCCCTTGCTGGGGTCCATGTTGCAGACGCCTGCAACATAGAAAGCAAAGCAAAGAGAAAGATTTAAAAGTTGGCGGGTCCCATTAGAGTTTTATTAACTGTAATTATGCTTTCTTTGGGCTGGATTTAGGTTGGCGTCGTTTCTTAAGTCTCTGAGAACTCCGTGGCGAGGGCGGGGGGTTACAAAAAAAGCTACTCGATATATCTTCCGAATCAATATTATTGACGAACCGGCCCTTGTTCTTACTGGATCCGTCGTAGTACCGCACGTTTGCCATCAAGTCCTCTCCAGAACTGCTGCTTAACGGATCGTGCCCACTTCTGGATGCTGAATTAAAGGTGTTGTCCTTCCATTTCTCCGCCGCAAAGCTCAGCGTGTACGCCACGCTCTTCTTGACCGAGCCCAATGGATCCTCCTTGCCCTCGTCTTCTCCCTCCCCGCTTCTGACAAACACCACATGCGCACCTGTGGGACACTTCTCGCCGCGGGAGCAGTTGCCCTCGCAGATGTCACGGTTCTGCAGAAGCTCCTGGTAGTTATCCAGCGCTGTGGCGACCTTCGTTCGGTCAAGCTGCTCCAGGGCCGAGGATGGAAAGCGCTCCCGCAGCCGTCGACGCTCTTCGGACAGCTTGAATTGCTCAAACTCCTGTAGCTGGTTCTGAAATCCCGTGTTGGGATTGGCCACAGCTCGACCTGCCCGCACCACCTTTAGGGCCTCCTTCCAGTTGAGGTGCGTGGCCGTCATAATGTAGGCGACGGCCACGGTCACTGAGCGGGACATTCCCGCCAGGCAATGGATGAGCACGTTTCCCTCGCGCAGACGGGCGGCATGAATGAAGTCGTTGCAGACAGAGAAGTACTGGGATAGATTCTGGTCCGGGGTGTCCGAGGCCATCACGCACAGGTAGTGCTTGTCCTGTAAGGAATCGAGTGTAAAATTCGTTAATATGTTGGTGGGCAAACAGCGAAGAGGCTTATCTACCGGCAGCAGACGTCGGGGACTGTCATGTATGGCGATGATGTGCGAGATCTTGAATCTCTCCAGTTGTGTGTGATCCTTTGAGTCGCGGTAGTTGCCCACGTATAGTCCCGGCAAGACCTGAAACGAAAGGGAGAGGGTAATGTTTAATGAACATTTCAGGCTCCGAGGTTACCTCGCCCATGTGCCAGTTCATTCTGGTTCGATCAGATACCGATATATGTGTTTGTGTTTGAATTTGAGTGCTGTTTATAGGCTCGTGAAAGTATTAGTCTTGCATGTTATTTAGTTTCAGTTGCCGTGACAACAATCGGACCAGAAATGGTGGTACCAGAGTAAAGAAACTCTGGCAAAACTGCCATTATACGGGGTTGGCATTGAATTTAAATCAATTGTAAGCCCCAAAATATGCAAACATTTAAATGTATTTCAATCCACAACTATGCTTATGGGAGTTTTGAATATTTGGTGTTGGATTAAAGTCACTGGAGACGTACTTAGCTCGCCGATTTACATTATTATACCCTTGCAGGGTATTATAATTTCAGTCAGAAGTTTGCAACGCAGTG
>JAEIIL010024093.1:0-22570 GCA_018905715.1 Drosophila lini | reverse complement strand
GAGTCGAGTTTATTACGGTGCAACAAAGATTCGCAGATTGATACACGGTCGAAAAGGTTTATTTGGGATAACTCATGAGGCACCTATACATCTAGCTTTTTTGTTACATTTTTCGACTTTAAATGCCTATGGACTGTTTCCGTGCTTAGTTGCAGCTCCTCTGCGATGGTTCTAATAGTCACATGACGATCTCGATCCACTACTTCCTTGATTTTACCCGTATCAACGGTCACTGGTCGTCCGGAAGGCTTAAGTGTTTCGGTATCAAAATTGCCACTTCGGAATCCCCTAAACCACTGTTCGGCGGTTTGAATCGAAAGTTTGTTGTCTCCTAAGACAACAATAATCTGTCTGCGAGATGCCGCAGCAGTTTTTCCCTGTGTGAAATAAAATTTCAAAATTGCCCGAATTTCTGCGTTTGTGAACTCCATTTCAATCGATTGTAGTTATTTAACGTGGAAGCTCATGTAAACAAACTATATGTCATTTTAAAGGTGATGTCAATACCTTTCAAATGATATACAAACTTGCCAGATACAATTATATTTGACTTCACAAGCGAAGCGCGAAATTTGAATTACCAAACAACCTAATATATATGAATATTATATTTACAGAGATAGCTAGGAAGGTAGGATTTGGCTTCGTCTTAACATCTGGTGCACATCTATGCTTTACAAGGCACAAAAAGCTTCCTTTTGTTCAAGTAAATATCAGGTATAGCTAGGCACCCTGCTTGCTGGTGTACTTGAATCTTCACCGACTTCACATTTCCGATCTGAAAATGACCATCTATTACTGTTTCTAGTGCTCAGCGCTTTGATAACATCACACCTGGAAAATACCTGATAGAGAACGTGTAAATGGCAGTCCGGGAAAAGTGTTCCTTTGGAATAACCGATAGATCACAGTAGACTGGCGAATAGCTCATTGGATTTTATAGGGTCAAGAAGGGAGATTCGTCTTTGATCTGAGGCAGTTTCAATCATAAGCCCAACTATTCGCGGATGATTAACGCGTGAAATAGCCCCTCGCAGGCCTGAAGGTTTATGAATACGCAGAACTATACACCACAGACTAAAGTATTATGCCTGGTTGATCCGTCAGATCGCACCTGAGCTCGATAGAGGCGGCTGGTTCAAAGGAATGCTGCTGCTGCTGCTACTGCACACCGAAAATAAACAATTGGAGCTCTTCGATGGCTGGAATTATGACGAGAGAGCTGGCAAGGTTGCTCCGTTTGAAGTTCGTCTGACCTGGCCCACGGAAGCAGCCGCCTTTAATCTCTGACCCGGCTAATGGCACCCAGAATGGCTCCAGGAGAAAGACACTTCCGCGGCGGCTTTTTTGTGGTTCTTTGTGGGTGGCAACCACTGCTGCCACCCTGCCACTTGGCCACTCTCAGCCGCTCTTGGCCACTTCAGCATTGGCGCCTGCAAGTATTAGTTATATTTGTATCAGCTAATTGTTTAATATTTTATTGACTGCGGCTGGGCGAATCGCTTTGAACTCGTCCCGTTCCGATCCGCTCCTGCCCCTGCCCCTGCCCCTGCCCCGCGAGGAGTCCAAATTGATGTGTGTGGAAGCCGAATACCTAGCTCATAAATTGTACGAAATTATGCGTAAATAAAGCAAAACTGCGTGCACGGCCCGTTTGATGTTGGCCGGTTCTCCTGCCCGGATTAGTCGGATGATTTCGGTTGGATGAGGCTAGAGTGCGGTGGGGTCGTGGCGCGACCTAAATCATACTTGGTATTTCCTCAGGAACCGAAATGATTCACATATTGTCTATAAATAAGCAGCCGATAGGTTCATCTATCAAGGTTCTGAAAAATATGGAAATGGAATTTAAAGATATTGGAAAGCTATGTATATTTGGCGGGCTATTGATACGGAACAAAGAGCGTTTTACTCAGAGTATCTTACAGAATAAGTATATTTATATTTTGTGCTGAATCTGACATGTGCAAGTGTTCTCGTTTTTTAAAGAGTTTATCGGTTTTCGACTTTACATCTTTTCTGAATTTGTCAAAATTAAATATGGCACTAAGCTGTCACTATCAACTATTGAAAATTAACCTAACCCCGAACTGCAAAATTAAATAAACCACCCAAACGAGGGCGAAATGAACCACTCGGCAGGTTATTCGAAGAACTCAGACCAGCGGTGGCTGTCCTCGCCGATGGACTTGCGTGAACCTCTGGAGGAGGCCTACAGGGAACAATTCCTTGGGAAATGCGGAAAACTTGCATTCGAGGGTGTTAAGAACCATACCAAGGACAAAGATGCAACATCTAAGAAGACGTTGATCCATGATAAAGGAAATAAGGCGCAGGATAGGGATCAAGAGACGAGAAACACGTTTTGGATATCAGTGAGCGGCTATGAGTATGCCAGGGCCTATATAGTTTACAGGTTCTTCTGCGACATCGGCCACATTGTGGGCAAATGCTTCACCGAGACCAACTTGATGTATCTGAAGTACTTTAGCTTGCTAGACTGCCAAATAGCCTTGAGTTATAATGGCCAAAAGATAGGCTACGGCGGCGACATCAGTGTGAAGGTAAAGCCTGAAAATCCCGTGACCGAAAGCGCCATTATCGAAGCTCTGGAAGAATGCTCCGATGACAACGTCAACATACAACGAACAAACAGCACAAGTACAACCGTTACCATGGATGTCGAGCAGAATAGGGATCAGAGTGTTTTCACATCAAATGCACATCAAGTGGAAATTGGACAAGCGAATAATTTTGGGATTATTCGAAAACGAGTCAGCATTGTGCAGTGGTTCAGGGAGAAGCTGTCCTATATGTTCTATTTTTATTAGATTTCCCCTTATTGGTCTTCATTTTTGTATATTCTCAGTTGCCAATTAAAATAATTTAATAATTATAAACTGAAAGCTAAGTTAATTTGAATAGAAAAGCTTAGTGATGCTTAGTTTATAGGTGATGTTGTGTTACCGAAAATGGGCTTGAAATATAAGTATAGTACACTTGACCCTTCCTTAACCGGACTCTTTTAGCACGAACTCGGTCTTATACGGTTACAAATGTGCTTCCATCCCCCTTTTAACACGCTAAAAACCTCGTTCTTACACGATTACCTTATAAGGAGTTCTATAAGGAAGCTTTAAAAGCCACCAAACAATTGAAAATTACTAATTTTTCATAAGGAGTTAGCAAAAAAGAATGCATGTTAAAACAAACTGGCTTAAACTAGAAATGCCAACAGGTGCATTTAAAATTTGATATGAATAAAAACATCCGTACTTTTAAACATTTTTCTATAAAGTTTAACCTGTTAATTAATTTTTTTTTTTAATTTAATACCAACTTTTACTAAAGGCATTTATGTACATATGTACATAATAAATTTGGTTAATGTTGAGGAAATGTATGAAACCTTAATAAAAACAAACCTAATTTGAAAATAAAGACATTTTTGTTGATGCCAACTTTAAATTTTGAGAACATAACCCCTTATTTCGTTCTGAATCCATGTTTCCCTTAACGAGAGGATTTCTAGGAACGTAACTCCCGTTTTAAGCGAGGGCCCAGTGTATACATACATATGTACATATGTATGTATGTAAATTATTATAAAGGAATTCCCTATAAGAGGTAATATAAATCAGTACCATCGATGGTGCCCCATAAAACATACATTCTCGTTAAATGTGGCACTCACTTAATGGGAAAGGAAATATCTGTGCACCACTTAAGCCATTCATCTAACTCGCTTACAATGCTGCTGCTAATTATTTGAATACTTTTGTCCAACTAATCAGTGGTAAAATCATCCAATAACAAACCATGTTCGACGCTGATAAAATTAAACTCGCATTGTTCGCAAATGTACATATTTCTGGCATGGACGGCGCACTGGGGCCCAGGATGCCATTATAGAATTTTTAATTACAATAAATCAATTTAAATAAAATGTAATTTTTCAATTTTATCAAATTGTCATTATGCGTAATTAATTCCTATGCACAAATGCACTTTTAGTGGAACAGCGCAGCGCGCCCAAAGTGGCGCCATCTAGCTGGGCGCCCGATAACCACCGCACCGCCCCGCCCCGCCCGGGGTTAGACGCGATGTGGGATGTGTGTGCATTTATTTTGTCAAAAATAATGCTGCTTAATTATTATATTTGTAATTTATTTGCCCCGCAGTTATCAGATCCGAATGCTAAAAAGTGTGCGCGGCGCTTTAATGCCACATTAATCCCGCACAAAAACAATGCGAATGAATGCCAGATACATCGCGGCAATTACAACAATGCCACAACAATCGCACTCAAAATGGGAATGACAGTAACAAACAACAAAAGCAATTCAAATGCAGCGCATAGAATGCATAATTAATTTTTATTTTGATGACAACGTCAGCGCACCATCACCATGCACTAAACCGTCTTCCCCAAATGCACTCTCTGGGGTGCTTTTTGGCATGTCCTCTGCAATTATGTATATTGGATTGGATGCATTCGAATGAGCGCAGTTCGCGCCTCTGGATATGTGCATATGTAGTGTCAGGATCTCACAGGCCTGCAGTTATTTCCGGATTAAGCACGACTATCATACCTGGAAAATACTTTTTAAATTTACTATCACTGGATGAGCAAAGGACTGTGGTTCAAAAATAAAAATTAAGCGTTGAAATCTTACAAGATCTCTGATAGATATCTAACAGAAAAGGTAATCAGGTAATCTCCATTTATATATCTTGACATGAAAGATTAACAGAGTGCTCTTAAATGGTCTGTTGAGAACCAAATTGTGCTGTAGGCAGCAGGTATTTATAATAGTTCTTAACCCGCTATAGCATGATAACTGATCACTGATTGATTTCATACGATAGTTCTGCTGAACACATATGGTTAGTATCGATAGTTGATTCATAGGTCCAAAAATAGTCAAAAGAAAACCCCAATTTGTTTGGAAATCTAAATAATTACGCGGGTAACAAAAATTGTAGTTACGAAAGTAGCGGTGGCATATTTTGGTTTACTTTTACGATTTTTGTTCTTTATTAAGAAATTTTTGTATCCTAATTCAAGACTTAAGATAGTCATAATTTAAACCCAATTTTAGATTTATTCTCTAGTTTGGTTAAAAAATATATATGGTAAGCGGTCGGTCTGTGAAATCTAACACACGGGTTCGGATCCCGGCCGGGGATCAAGAAATGAAAGTAGCCTTTAATAAGATTTATATAATAATTTAGTTAATAAAAATCATTTGTAGCTCTATAATTACAGATTTAAAAAAATCTTTCACAATAATATTTAATTTAAAAATGTTTGGTATTAAGAATGTTTAGTATTAACTAAGGCTGGTCTCGTTAGGATTAAAAAAAAATTGTATTTTTTTTTAACCAAACTCGAGATAAAATGAAAATTGTTAAGGATTAAATTATGACTCGTTTAAATCTTGAGTTAGGATTTAAAATTCTTCAATGAAGAACAAAAAATGTAAAAGAAGACCAAAAATGCTTACCCTAATTTCGTAACCGAAATGGTCACGATTTTATGACCAAAACTCTTGTTTTTTTTTTTTTTTATCAGTGTACATCTGTTTTGTGTGTATTTTCAGCATTTAAATTTCTAATATATATATCAAAACCAAATTATTATATGCTCTGTATATATATGCATTTTTTTCTAATTATTTAACCAAAATGGCTCGATTCTTAATGATCCAATTGGTTTTGGTATTGACTTATGATTATTAGTATTTATATAGAATATTTGGTATTAATTTGGGCTACGTTACTTTGTGCTTAAATAAACCCTAAAAAATCTCCTTTTTAGTATTTTTGATCTTATATTAACATTTTATTTTAAGAATGGCAATCTCAAAAGATTTTTTTATCAGTGTAATCATGGTTTTAGTGATTCCTTAGTTATTCATCAATTATTATTTTTAAGGTTTCAAAAACTCTTGCTTGGACCAATTTGGAAACATTTTTAAGGTTTTCTACGTACCCTCAACAATTTCAGGTGTCTTATAAAAATAATCAGTTGAGTGTTGGTGGAAAGTTTGAATATAACGATTTTTTATACGATGATGAATGCATATTTACTGAACCAGTGATCACTTGTTCTGCTGAACTGTTCATTCCGTTCATTGGACCTTCCATCCGTGATGCCAACAATTTGTGTTGACACATCTTACTGCATTGGCCCACTCTGGAAACCGTAGGCAGGGCCAGCGAACTGCGTCTACCCACACTGGGGACCTGTACACGTGAGGTTAAACACAAATTAACCTCATTTGACAAAACAAAGCGAGCAGCGCTAAAATGGATAATTTGTTAAATAAATTGCTAGATTTTTATACAAGCCATTTCAAATATTTGGCGGCGGGTGTGTGTAAACTGCTTATTTGCATGCAATAATAAATAAAAATAAAAAATCCTTTGTTATGCTTTTCCATAATCTCTTTTGTTTCGTTCGGCCGTCGATAAATACGAATCGGTTTTATTTGTTTTTTGAAAATGTTTTATTTTTATGCTGTCTGCTGGTCACTTTTTACTTTTCGCCCGCGCGTTTGTGGGCTGTCGCCAATTATCCGCCTGGATTTAGCCCTCGCCCCCGCCCCCGCCCCGCATGCGGATGGAAATCCTCTAAAATTATTGCGTTCATTAAATTTTAAACAAAGGTGATTAGATTTTATAATTTAAATGGACACACGCACACATTTACATCACTAAGCCGAGTTCGGCGGTACAGTTGTGCTCATTATTTATTTAGAACAATGGAAAAAGTATTTTGGAATTGTGTTGTGTTGCTTCCTTATTTATTAGTGGCTTTATTTTAATTCCTTTTTTATTTTGGCACTGCCATTATCAAAATGTGGGATCAGCAATCGCCAACATATTCGATTTATTTTTCCTGTATTTTTTATTCATTCTAGTTTCCACTTTTAATTAATTTCCACGAACGGTTGCGAGTATGGGATAAATTTGAAAAATATTTTTATCACTCGATATTATTAAATGAGTGCCAGCAGAATATCGGAGGAAAATGTTGTAATTATTTTCCGGCTGCTCTAGTAGGCCAGTGACGGCATGAGTTTGAAGGAATATTTTATCTTTTCGGAAACTCAGTTCTCAGCCGAAATTATACAATTAAACTCTCAAGATGTCGACGTATATGCGACTACTGATGCTTCTCACCGGAATATTCTTCTTGTTGTACTTCTGCCTCGGGCCCTACATGGACATGTTTGAAAGGCCCGCCATCGCGATATCCGAGGACATTGTATTCGTCAACAATTCGGGATGTTTCCTAAGTGCCCGGCAGAGTCCAGCCAGGTATTCCCCGGCGGGGGAACCGATCAACCTTTTGCAGTGCCGAAGACCTCAGCTGATGTCTGCAAAAACCAGAAAGGGTGCCAACTTCCTGGTGCCCAAAGAAATGCTGGAGAACGTGCAGTGCACATACTGGGTGCTGGCTGCCAAGGACTTTCAATCCAACAAAGTGCTGCTGGAAGGACACTTCAGTCTGAAGCGAGGAGCGAACGCGGACATTCCGATCGGCGAGGGTCAGCAGATAGTTCGGGTCAAGTGCAAGAACCAGACGAATGGCACAATGTATCACGACGTTCACTTCTTCCTGCCACCTCCAGGGCGAAGTCTGAAGCCGAAGCCAAATGAAACCGAAAAACTGTCTGTGATGGTGCTGGGTATTGACTCGATTTCCCAAATGCACTTCGTGCGCAACTTCCCCCAACTGAATGGCTTCCTAGAGAATGTGCACACCAAGTTCTTTGGCTACAGTCGGGTGGGCCAAGATGCCCGTGCCAATTTGGTGCCGTTTTTGAGTGGATTTAGCAGCGATGAAGCGGAGTCCGAGTCACTATTCTCGACGGAAGCCTGGCTCTGGGAGAGATTCCGGGCCGAAGGCTACAGCACAGCCTACGGCGAAGACAGCGCCGAGGTCGTCTTTACAACAAGGAATGCAAAGGAACAATTTCCCAGCAAACCCACCGAATTTTACTTGCCTCCCGTGCTGCTCGAGATGCACAGTCACACGCGCTATAGCCTGGATCTCAGGGAGATGGTTTACTGCACGGCTGGACGTCAGTTCCAAGAGGTCCTGAGGGACTTCATCGCCAAGCTGGTGCCCCACATGCAGCAGGGACCCTTTTTCTCCTTCTTCTGGCTGTCACAGGGCGTTCAAGAGTACTATGAGTTCGCAACGCAGTTGGATCAGCCCTATATGATGCTCTTAAAGAGCCTGCAGGAGGCTGATATACTAAGCAATACCATTTTGTTTTTCATGTCTGATCATGGACTTCGCGCCGGTGACTATCGCTCGAGCTTTCAGGGCATGGCGGAGGAGTCGCAGCCCCTGCTGCTGGCCATATATCCCGACTGGCTGAAGGTCAAGTACCCCCAGGCCATGGAGAATTTGGAGAAGAACTCGCATAGCCTTGTCACGCCCTACGACCTTCACCAAACCCTGAGGGATATCACTCGCCTGGAAAAGCTGCAGAACTCCCAGATAGAGGAGCGGAACAAAACTCTCCAGTCGCATTCCCCGGAGAAGTTGCCCCGAGGTATTAGTCTCTTCCTGCCGATTCCTGAATACAGAACCTGCGAGTTGGCCCACATCCCCTCACTCTTTTGTTTCTGTCGCAAGCACACCGAAATACCCTTTGACGATGGATTGGTCCTCCGCTGCAGTCGCTTCTTGGTGGAGTCCATCAACCAGTTGACGAAGACACATTCTCAGTGTGCCGAATTGAAGCTCCACTCTGTGGTCATGGCTTATTTCATGGAACTTGGCGAGGAGTCCTTCGACCACGAGCTGAGGCTGCGGGTGATGACGCTTCCTGGCCACGGAGAGTTCGAGGCTACCGTCCGGGTGTCGGACGCTCTAAAGTTGACCAGCTCCATTAGCCGCGTCAACCAATATGAGGCGCAGTCCCACTGTGTCAGCGATCCCCGGATCAAAGTTCTTTGCTTTTGTACCTGAACTGTGGACTAAAACTATACATATTGTAATGAAATAAAATACCTAATTTTGTTTGAAGGTTGAAAGTAACGTAGCTTCCCGTTCTTCGAGTTGGAATTTGATAATTTTCAAGTAAGAACACCTCTTAATTTAAAGACATATGTTTCAAACTATCTCCCAACAAAAGCAAAAATTAAGTGGCACAAGTGGATATGTGAAACACAGTGCGAAAATCCTTTTCATTAATCAAACAAATAAGCTCAAAGACAATCAGCAATAGCCCATGGGCTCACAGGAGATAATTTGCGTCAAAATGTCAGTTTATTCGGAGAGTCAGTGCAATTGAATTAAAATTAAAAAATATGTGAGTGCCACAACGAAAAAATCGTAATAATTTGCAATTTATTCGCATGTGAGTGAGCTTCTGGTCAAACAGGAGTTGGGACCAACGCCACAGTTATAAGTTTTAAAAAATAATTAAAAACCATTTGTCGCTTTCAATTATTGCAAAGTGTCCTAAAATGAATGCATTTCCCGCTGATTGCTGGCGATTGTTGTCAGGCCTCAGCTTGGGACAGGTCCAAAACCTTCTCCGCTGTCAGCGGTGCAATGAGTAAATTGAAATATGTCCTCCTCCTGATCACCCCATCACCCACCGGCCTGTCGCCCATTCAGCATACAGAGGAAAATATTGGTGCCAAAAAATGCAATACTTGTTTGAGTTGATCATTGGATTTTTTAAGCTCTTCATTGTGGGCAATATTTGTGAATTGTATAGTAAATTTTATACTAAAAAGAACAATAATATTTTATTATATCTTCGAAAAATATAAAAATAAATAATCTTGATGGATATGCGTGGGATATATACAAATGTACTCCAAAATATTGTATTGAATGAAGATAAACTTTGTTAATCTTTATCTAATGTAGAAAGCGTAAAACACGTTAAAAATAAATAAAATAAGAAAGAAAGCTCACTTCAAAAAGCCGAAGCTGGTTCACCCTTGCATTATAAAATTGGATTATTAAGCATGGATTAATTTCGGTTTTCACTTTCGTATGCTTATTTTGGTTTGCAAAACGCCTGTCCTGTCGAAATGAAAATAAAGTGCCTTTTTCTATATTAAATATTATCTTACTTGGAAAGGGATACAAATTCTTTATTCATTGGTCTATTGGTGTTCATTCCACATTATCACTAGATCAATTTGGCACGTATTTATTTCATAAATAATTTTTTTCAAACCCTACCTTGGATTTGGCATACAAAATTTGCTGTTGGGGCGGCAACGAGCAAGCAACTTAACAACAAGAACACATTTTACTCTGCTAACTATTTAAATCAACTCCGCCAGCTATTAGAGCATTAAAATGATAAAGAAGATTAAAAAAAACGATAATAATAGTTAATGAAAATCGCAGCAGCTTTAAACGAGATCACATGAATTTGGCCAAATGGAAAAGAAGAAAAAAGTAATAACCGGAATAGGCCTGAATATATTCTTGTCCAGCATCAACAGCCGAGTGGATCTAGCTATGTCCGGCTGTCCGTTTTTACCACACTAGTCACGCAGTTTTAAAGCTATCTAAATGTAACTTTTCAGATAGTTTTCTGACTATTTTTACTAGTATAAATGTCGAAACGGGCAAGATCGTACTACTATATCATTTATTAAAAAAAAAATCTGTTCTGTTTTTCATATTGCTTTGAAACATGACCGTTTCGTATTATTTTAGAATTTTGGCTTAAGTTTTTTTGAAATATGACGACTATATCATCTTGCTGTCATAGGATTGGTCGGTGCATGTAGAGAAAAATCTAAAGCTGTGAATGTAAAACTGTAATTGTAAAACTGTAAATAAAATATTTAATAGATTAGCTTATGAAGCTTTTTTTTTATTTTATTTTTCAAAAAATCGTAGACAAAAATTGGCCAAATACCAATGTAGATGATGTGTTGAAAAGCATTTTTTTTTCTTTTTATATATGGTATCCTTTTGGTCCGATCTGCTTATTGAACAAAAACACATTTTAAGGAGATGACACCTTTGACTTTAAAATTCGTGAAATCACATTTAATCTTCCCAAAATAGTAGCAGAAACTAAAAATTATTTACAAGGAATTTAAAGTCTTTCGGTTCAAGGCTAAACACTTTGCAGCTTGGAGTTCAGTTTTAATAAGCTCCATAGTTCTCATTCCATAGTATTTTTGTCCCTCACAGTAATAGTTGTCAATTTATATAAGAACCTCAAATAATCAGGATATTGTAAAGTTTTTCGTAATCAAAATTAATAAAATTATAATGATCCATTTGAAAACTGTAAGGGTACATAATTCGGCTTCTAAAACCTAGCTTTCTGTCTAGTTTTAGTTAATATTTCAATTGTGGAACCTCGAACTACTCTGATAAAATAATTTGCAACATTTTGGTAAAGCTTAAGTTTGACTCGGTATCTTTAACTTCACCAGATTTACCAATGATATAAAATGGAACATCGTTATCAGACCCAGCGAATAGATTAGATTTACTGTTGGGACAACAGGTTTTGTTCCGACTCGGAGCATAAATCTCGAATTGGTCACATTGGTAATCACTCAAATCGCTCTGATTTGGTTTGAATTGGAGGCGGCCATAAATAAGCAGATTCGTGCGGATTGCTGGAGAGGTACAGCTCATAAATTATTTCAATCAATGTCAAAATGAAATTGATATTTTCACAGCCGGAGGACCGAAGGCGATCTTATCGCTAATTAATGTGCACGTCCAAGCCGAAAGAGTGGGTGCTCCTAATGGGGTTTGTAATCGATATCGAGAACGGTGTGTGTGTGACATACATATTAATGGTTATAAATTTACATGGACTAGTTTTTTCCCATTGTTAACATAATGGATGAAACAATTCACGATTATCAGCAATGAGTTATTGTGGCTCGTTATTAAAAATTAGGTGAATGTTGTAAAAGACTGAGAATATTAAATGGTAATTTATTTAATTATTCCTTAGTAAACATGTACTTGAATACACAAAGAATTATTTGAACATGAGCTGCTTTCTGAACTGGACTCAAAACTCCAAGTAGGCCAATAAATTTTCTCAAGAGAAGTCAGCCTCTCCCTGGAATGAATTCATTGCCATCGAAGTCAATCAAACGCTCATCTGTCAAATGACAAATGACTTTAAAAATCACTTCGAAAGAGCCTTGCCATCAGCACTCAAAGTCACTTTCCACTGGCTGGGAAAAGGAGCAAAAAATATTCATAGAACACGGAAAGCGGAAACAGACACGTTAAATGCTTGCGATATTGTCAATCAAAATTCAATCGAAGCCATGAATCATGTCGAGCAGAGGAGTCTGGCGAAAGGTTATGCTGATGGCTCCGAGAGCAGCTCTGACTCTGACTCACTCGGTTGACGGATAGATGGATGGCTGAATGCAGTGCCACCCGTAAAAAAGGCAGCGAGGGGGCAAGATGAAATGGAATCACTCAACATGAGGATGCGTGCTGAATGATGGCAATGCTGGATGTGTGACAAGTGGAGGAGCCGAGGCATTTAACATTGGCATCCTGCGCACAGGGAGCCCAAGTGGGCTCGCCAATTCTGCGAGCTCTCCCCGCTTCACCACTCCGTCTCAGCCTTCGGAGCTGTGGCCGTCATCAGTCAATGTCAGCGTGATAGTTTTGACATTTTTATGAGCGAATGATAAGTCCCGCTCTGATGGCTGTCTGTCCGTGCGATGGCCAATGTTTGACACTTGCCAGCCACAAAATATTTTGCAAACACCCATCCCCGTCCCCACCGATACAGCCGGGAATTTCGAACAGGTCATAAGAAATTCCTTCGTTGGGCCGAGTATTTATGGCTGGTGCCCGGCACTCCGGCTCCTACTTATCGCACACGATGTGTGTATATTTTTAAATTTAACACTGACAGAGTTAACAAGCGTGCGGTCCTCCTATCGTCGTCAATTCGGGAAAGGCAATCAATCAAAGCGATTTCATAGCCACCACCGTCAAACTCACCCACAGTCGTTAAAGTTTCGCTGTATCGTTCCCAATGTTTAACGACTGACTTTGACTTTGGATCCCGCAAACCGACTGCGAAAGTGTTAAGATGAGCTTAATATGACTTTATTTTAGGATTAACAAAAAAGGAAGCTAATTTCGGCACGCCGAAGTTTGTATACCCTTGCAGTTTGCAATAGGATCATTAAGAATCGATTCTGGTCAAATTAAGAGAAAAAATAGCAGGAAATAAATAAAAAAAAATTATATTTATGCAGAGCATATAATAACCGATAAATATAATAATATAATAATAATATTAAATAATAATATATATAATAATCTGTATAGAATAACTATATTTATACCCTTGCAGGGTATTATAGTCAGTCAGAAGTTTGCAACGCAGTGAAGGAGACCTTTCTGACTCTATAGAGTATATAGATTTTGATCATTTGAGATAAAGCCATTTTTTAATATTTCAGAATTTCGGTTTTCATTTTATGAAAATCGGACGACTACATCTTATAGCTGCCATAGGAATGATCGGTAGATGTAGAGAAGATGTAAGGCTGGGAATGTAAAACTGTAACTGTCAAACTGTAGATATAATAAGTATAGGTAAAATGTAATGAACTAATATCTGCAAGGGTATACAAACTTTGGCTTGCCGAAGTTAGCTTCCTTTCTTGGTTTCTTTTGCATTCCGCCCTGTTTAATTTAAGTTTTTCATAAATACGAGCATAAACAATTGGACAAAGAGAAGTTGCCCAGTCCATCTCCATTCCATTTGACTCACAGTTCTTACAGACGGGTAACATTATTAATTTTTTAGGTAATTAAATTAAAAGAGTTTATCATAAAGTCCAAAAGTGTAAATTTAAAAGTCTTCAAACCACCCCAATAAACATATTTTTGCATGGCCTAAACCAAACTGTTAGTTTAATCGAAAGCAATTTTCATTTATCTACCTTAGAAAACAGCGGCAAAGCATGACTTTCTGGCCATAAATTTCCCAAAATTGATTTCCTGATTTCATCTATACAAATAAAATTGCAGCTAAAAAAGAAACAGCGGCAATAATTCGGGGCTGCAAAACGCGGCAGAATCTGACCATTAATAATTTTGCGCAATTGTCAAAAATTCGCGCGTTTTGCTTAATGTGAATTGTTTCGAGATTGTGAATATTCATTTTTGCCTACTAATATTGACTTCCGTTTCCGCTATGCGAGTCCAAAGTATGTTTCCGCCATTCTTTCACCTCACTCACCCGGAGCTCCCGATTTTTATGTTTGGCGCCAGGGAAATTTGTTATCGTCGCAGCTACAACAACAAAATCAATTTTCCATGAAATGCCGCAGCAGACACAGTCGGCAAAAACAGAAAAAAACATTGTAATTTATAAATCAGACAAATAAACGTACAAATAAATGCCCATATGCAAAATATTTGACATTTATTAATTAAAATTGTGAGAAAATGTATATTAATTTTATTCGAATTGTCAACAGCAACAAAAGGCAGCTAATTTCAATTTATTTCATGGGACCCATTTAAGTTTGTCATCAGCCGGTTACATGTAGCTGGAATAGATAAAAACAAAGCTTTTAATGAAACCATAAAGGGATTTATTTGATATAAAAACATGTAAAGCCCTTTCAGCGGGATTTGTTTAGCGAAGGCTTAGAAACACTCTTGTTGTGATGCCTTCCCGCAATCAAACTGACCAGCTTCTTGCACACAATAACACCATAAAAGTACAATAGGTACAGTTCAATGGCTACTGTAATAATGCCCATAAGATATCCGATTATCAGCATTGGATCTAGCAAGTCGTGAACCATTTGCCCACAGCCCAGAGTAATGAGTTGGGGATTATAGCAGTGCCCGGGCACTTTTCGCAGATACTCCATATAGGTTCGAGGTCCTCCCAATCCACAGCATTGCAGCTAGGCAAATATCTCAGTAAGATTTAAATCTCAGTGAGATCAGAGACCTTACCTTCTTTTCAAGACTAGGCCAATATGTGTCGTTGCTCCACCAGTAATGTGCCAACTCATTCATGAATCCTTCGTAGCTTTCTTCCACGTTTTTCATTTGCTCGAATAATGAGTAATACGTGCAGCTCATCATGTATATCAGCAGAGGTATATACTGGTTAAAAGCTACCCCAAGTTGACATTTTTTATTAAATTTAATTTACGCACCGCCACTGAAATCCAATCCGCAGTAAGATCAGCCAAGCTAATGCTCAGTAAAAACAGAGTTGTGAGGATGAATAAAACCCTGCTGGCGTCTGAGAAGTAAGTCACTACAGCAGCAGTGCAGTTTGTGCATTCGTTCAAGGCGTTAGATCCCACTCTAAAGGGTATAATTATCCGCAAAACTGTGGCCAGTACCAGCTGAAAGAAATACACCCAGAATTATAATAATTCGATAGGAAGAATGCAGAGCGGACTTACCCCATATACCACAGAAGCTTTCTTGACTATGCTTGCTCCCATTTTCGAGATCTATTTATTTGCGGAGTTTGACAGGATAATCCCGGCTAACGAAAAGGTTAATGCTTCAGGCAATAATCACATAGTTTTGCCTGTGATTTGTTCTGACCAAAGCTATGTTTACATAGAAAATAAATTTAAATTATTTGTCTTCGGTTGTGTGTACAGAATCAGGCCTGTTGGTGTCCTTTTTTATTTGCATTTTCATTACTTTTTTTGGTCATTGTTGATTTATGGGATTTGCTATTTTTGACAGTCGTTGTTACAACACGAAATGTATGTGTGTGCGGGGTGGGGGAGGGGCAATATCTGTTTGTAAAAACCGGGTTTTATAATCGGCTTTCTATATTAATTTTAATTTTATTTTCGGCATTTTATTATAATTAGTACTGATATATGCAAATGGTCATCGTTAGCAGAATTATCGTTAGTTATATGCGTGTTTCCCCTGTTGTCGCTGCACTTGATGTCCACATGGATGTCCCTCAACTAGTGGGGGAATTTACTATTCAATTTCTGCGGTGCCCGGCAGCTCACCCTCCCGCAAACAAAAAATAATAATTCTGTGGTTTCCTATGTTTTTAATTGTCGCTGTAGTTCTGTTTTGTTGTTTCATAATCGCACGTCCTTTGTTGCTGTTGTGCAAAAAATGAGAGCAATTGTAAATGCCGTCGAAAAAAGTTTGTAATATTTTGGCAAAATATTTATAATATTTTAATTCTAATTTCAACAAATCCTAATTCGTTTCGCCAGTTTCTGGTCGGCCGCCGCCTAAGCACTCTGCTCGTTTTGGGCCTTATTGTATCTGTTTGTGATATTTTAATTTTACTGTCACATTTGATCATATATTTGGCGATTAACAAATAGAAAGCGTTGCGGGTTTTGGTTAACTAAATTCTGTTTTCCCGCAGCCCCCACATTGTTGAAAGGACTCTCTAAGCCCGTGGGGGCTGATTAGTTGTGTTAAATAATTTAAATTAAAAGGCTTTAGATACGCCCAAATAATTGGGTATCGCATATTAATGCGCGGGGCTGCCGGGCATTTAGAGTGTTTCGTTTCGCTTGTGTTTGCAAAAAAACCATTTAAATGTGTCTTCAAAAGATAACATAAAGGATCGCTCCTTCTTTGCTTCACTATTTATAGCAAATCGTGTTGAACAACTAAATTAGTATACTAGAACTTGAAATTCCTGTGACAACCATGTTTGATGTTACTAAATACTTTCCACGATCGATCGACTCGGAGCACCCATCCCAATCAGGGGCCAGCGAGCCTACGCCACCGGATAATCCAATTACCCACGATATGGTTTATAACCTGAAGGACGATGCCTTGAATATCGATGGAGAAGATCTGCCAGATGATCCATCGGGAAGCATCAGGTCTCTCTGTCCCACTGAAGAAGAAAGTCTAAGGTTTTCCTCCTCAGCACCCCAACTGATGATTATTTATGAGGACGGGGACATAAACAGCGCCCTGCACTTCCTAAGCGAATCCGCTCACAATCCCTTCAAGCCGAATACCGTGGCCATGGTCCTGGTTGAGGAGAAACTTCGCGAAGAGGTCGTGCGGCGCATCCTTCCAAAATTACAGCCGCTCAGCGAGGTGGTGACCGAGCATCCCAGTTTCCTAGAGTCCATGGAGAAGGCCAGGGCCTTGAATTTGGAGTTAATCAAAGCTGCCGACACAGACATGGCACCGCTTCAGTCTTCCCCGGTTTTCGTCTGCGAATGCACCCACGCTGATCTAGGGAGCTATCCCACTGGGGTTACCACCTTCCACACCTTTCGCAACAACCGGGAGGCCATCGAAATATGCCACAGAGAGGCCCTGATCTTCGACTCCGTCTCCGTTTGGAACGAAAGCCTGGATGGCTGCTACGAGATGGTGGTGGCCCTCGATTGTAGTCACTTCTTCCTGAACTGCATTTATGTGCCGCTCTTGCCGATTTCCAAGCAGCTCGCGGCTCGGCAGAACTACGTGGCCGTTGTGAATGGATATCATTTCGAAACATTGCACATCTACAGTCAGTTCAAGTCTATTGTTTTCCCCATTAGAGAGCTAATTTGGCCCAGTCTAGATAGTGAGAAGGCCAAGCCATCGCCCATCTTCTTCTTGAACTCTTAAGTCGGATTTGCTTCCTCCTCGAAACACAAAATACAAATTCAAGCCAGGAGTATTCATAAAGTACAAATTTAAAAAGTTATTTTTGGTCTTCTTAATGATAATTGACATTGACGATACGATCGAATATGATGGCAGCTGTCAGAGGTAATAACAATATTTCTTTTGTCTCGGGTATCGATTTTTTGGGGTCGCCTTATGAGTCCGTATTATGTAAATTCAGGTTTTAAAACAAGTCGACTGATGCATGACTAACCGGGAGTCAACTTTACGCGCTCGATGCCATATGGGAATATGAATAAATAATTTTTATTTTGTACCTATTAAATACCAGGTAATGCTAGGACCCTTTGGGGAAACTAAAAAAACATCGTGGGGCTTGTAAATTTATGACCGCCAAGTATCCCAGAGTGGCCTAAAGCCGGACCCACAACACACCTTACTGCATCTGGTCAATAAAACAATCTCTTTATGGGCGGCTGATGTGTGCCTGAGTGACGCCAACTCATCGCCTTCTGGCACTTAAGGCCCGAGTCCAAAAATAAAGCAACGCTAATAAATGTGATAATCAGCTTTTGCAATATTTCCCCCTGAGGAGAATCCCACAAATCTTCCGCAGAATGTGTAGGGGGGGCTAATCAGGTGCATCCTCACTGCAGTCACGCCCATCAGTCGGCCCCGACACCCCATCCTGCCCCGGTGGCCAGGGGAAATTCATTATAAAATGTGGTTTGAATTATTTGTCAAAATGTCTGGGCCAGGACGCTGTGACATTGATGTTGACATTGACAGACACACTGCCTCGACTGTCCCCGCCAGACCGAGCCCTGCACACTTATTCGATGCGACAAAATAAATGAAATTGTTAATGGCCAGTGAGTCATTCGCCGATCCGACGAGTTGGAAGCACCTTCCTCGTCATCTGCATTGGCATCAGTTTGCCGCCGAATGCAGTCCTTATTAAGTATGACATTTAAGCGGGCAGGAATGTTCGATTTAATGGGAGAATAGCAGTTCAGTTTGCTCTTTAATTAGTCATAGGAACATAATGCTACGAATATGACTGAAATGCATTTAATTTCATTTTGTTTATGGCAAAGGATTACTTCGAATTATTCACATTGAAGCTCTTGAAAGTGTTAAATATTCAGTGATCGCTTGTGGGTCTCTTGAAGATGTGCCGCGATGTATGTGTATTTCCACATCCAGTGCAAGTCACTCCTTGCCGAGTCTCGAGTTAACTGTCAGTTTCAATCGTGTCTGCAGAACTTGTCACTCATTCAATAGTTTTGAAAATTGCAAATGTCACTTACAACCCAACAACAAGAGCCACTGGCTTCCAGCTCCCCACATACGGACCCATGCACATGCACATGCACTTCCACTTTCGCATGGGCCTGTGTGTGTGTGTGTGTGTCTGCGGCTGAACATCCTTGGCAAGGATGCGAGCTGAGACAATGTTGCCGAGACGAAGGAGGAGACTGCCACGAAGACAAAGTCGGTCCAGAAGAATGCCAGGAGGATGACGCGGCAAGCAGACGCTGTGAATTAAAATAAGGCCAGGGAATAAAATAATAAAAGGACACACAGACAAAGGCATAAGAAAACTCGAACGTCCCCACACTTTCCGCTTTCCCGGCCCCTCGAACATGTGTGTGAGGTTGACCCACAGCAGGGGCAGGGTTTGGGGCCACTACCACGGAAAATAAAGCTTGAAAACTTAATTAAACTGTACTAGTTTCGACTCAAATAAATAAATAAATACATATATTTCCAAGGTCACGGCTTTATCCTGGTAAGAAATTTATGATAAGCCCTCAAGTTATAGTGCTTCAATTTTGACCTTAAATCATGATATATTTAACGAATAGTTGTCCCGCAATTACTTAAAAATAAAATAGAAACGTAAGCAGTTTCATAGATACTCAGCACAATTTTCTCGCAGTGCTTTGGCAAGTGCCATGTGTACTTCCCATCCTCCGTTCCGAGAGCGGGACAAACATGTACGCATCAAAATCAGACTTGTAATCCAAGTGCAAGTTGCGAATCCAAAAATCCATCCATCGGTTGCAGAGCATCCTTCACAGGAGCCCCTCGCTCCGCTCCCTGGCCCGCCCTCCTCGTTCTTTTCTGCTAAGTAAAACTTGAGGAAGCTGGGAAGAAAGTGCGCAGGAAGGCAAGAAAGCAGGAAAGCACGCTGGCAAGAAAGCGGGCTATGAGGGGCGGAGTGGAAATTCGCTCGGCTGGTGTCACGTAGAATAGACATACAGACATGCAAGTGACAGACAGATGGAAAGACACTGTGACACGACACATTGACTGACAGCTGCAGGGATGCCGGTGGGCGGGACGGGGCGTTCTTATTGAGGGCGTGGCAGGTTTTAGAGGTTGCAAGGATTTTGTGCAAGAATGGCGTGTGCAAACAAAGCCGAAAGACAAAGGCAAATGATGGACATGCACGAGGCTGCTGGAGAAGGCAAGGAGTGCCATTGCTGGTCAATGGAAAAGTTTCCTTGCTCGGCACCACCGTGGGGCATTTAATTTCGAAAAGGATTGCTCAATGACTTAAAAATGGGAACGTAACTGATCTGAGCCTTTCCTTTCGATTAAGTCCCCTTTTAACTATTCCCCCGAATTAGGAAGGTCTTCGAGTCAATTAAATCTCGAAATATAACAGAAAACAGAAAGAAATTTGTGACAAAAAATCAAAAATATAAATTAAACGCTGGGACCAGCTACATATATGTCTGTGTATCATCTTGTTGAGGGTTGCTTCTATGGTCAAGTGGGAAAACATTAGGCAAAATAAATACGACACCGCCGAGAGGAAATGAGATGAGGGCGAGGCAAGCCGCGAGAACGCTTTATGCAAAAAGTGTTTTTAATTGAATTTTTTCACATTTAATTTTTTCCTTGGCATTTTTTGACGAAGCTGAAAATCATAAACCAGAACAGGGCGCGGACGCGGACGCAGTCGCGGAGGCAGGCGGGCAGTGAAAAATAAATAAGAGTAATTAAATTTCGTAACAAACATGACGAGATAATGGACCGGAGCCATTAACAAAGCTCCGAGGCGGGGCCGCCGGTCAGTAAGGACTGTGAAAGATGACGAGAAGGAAAGCCCTATCCTTCCCGCTTCCCCCAAGGACATGACACAACAGACTGGCGGGGCAGCTGACGGCTAGATACTGTCCACCGCCTCCTCTTAGCGACCCATCATACATCACGGCACCCAGGCACCAAGGCCAAGCTCCTTGTAATGTTCTCTGGATTTTTCAAACAAAACGTATGCCAGCGACGAAAATCCTTTCTTGCCCACGAACAAAACTCCCTAAGGCAAATTTTTCTTGATTTTCCTGAGCTCGGTGGTGCTGCCCGTCTGAAGTTTTAAAAATTATTGCATCATTTACGGAGCCATCAGCGGGCGCAAAAGGGGTCAGCTGCGAGCTCCAAGGACAGAACGTGAGAGTGACACGAAGCGTCTGCCGGGCCGAAGGAATCTTGATGAATTTCCAGGGATCAATAAAATGTTTCCCCAGCCGTCAATAGTCGGAAAACACATTACACAGAAGGGGCTGCCCTTTTTAAGAGATTCCGTTGGTCCTTGTAGCTTGATTCAAAGTCTTGAAGTTTTTATCCATAAATTGTGCATTTCTAAACGTAAAAATTCGTCAACTTAGTTAAAAGTTTAAGTTTGTAACAAAATTTCTGATAAACTTAATATAATCTCTAGCATTTCCTTAATCAAAGAGACTAAAAGATCTGACACCCTGGGGCTTCCCCTATTGAGTTGCTCCATTTAATTATCTTTAATTGTTATCTTTGATTTTTAAATACACAGTAAAAGCCTTGTCGAAGTAAGCATTTCTTTAAGAAACATTGTACATTGAACCCGTTCAACCCATCATCATACTCATCTGCCTTTTCATTTCTCCTCCTAACGAAGCGTCAAACGAAATAGTGGAAACTTTTTGCCATCAACATTTTCTCTTAAGAAAGACTATGTGCTGTGCTGAGTTGTCCGGCGAAGATGGCAAGTTTCCAATTCGAGATGACAGCTCATTCGTCAAATCATACAATGAAAAATTTGAACTCTTCATCAGCTTTTTCGGGTCGGAGCAGCATCCAGCATCCAGCTGCTTCGTCCTTTGTCTATGTGAGCGCCATTTGGCCGCTGGCGAGTTTGATGTTGACGTTTCAATATTGATGCAATGTCCACCACGACCAAGTTTGTCCCTAGTGGCTCGGCACCCATATATGTGTAGCATATTTCATCGGCCATGTTCGTTGCCAATTCTTTGACTGACATGAAAAATAACAAAACAAAGCGGCCACTGCCAAAAAAGGATAACGTCCGACTCGAGTAAACAACGCGATGCGCTTCCCAACTGGATGACGATGGCGCTCGCATCCCTGCGCTTCCTTGCAGGGAACGGAAGCTTCCTAATCCATCGTGGAGCGCCTTGGCATGGCCTTGGAGTCATCCCCTCCTCCTATCTCTCCACTGGCCCGGGCAATCTTTTGCAGCTGTCGTCTTCGACGATGGATGGACGTATGTGTGATGGCTCCAGGCGCTGGCTCTCCAGCAGGCGCAGTTTGCACTGTATTCAAGCTCAATAATGTTCGGATTTTGATGAAGTGGGCAGTGGGCAACGGGCGCTCTACGTGGGTGGTAGGGTCTGCAAACATTTGGTCGGGACTCGGAGCGGAGGCGACCCCCACAGGGACTTCCTTGTGTGCAAAACACTAACTTAATGTCTATCACAAAATTGTCCCCTCAATATCATATTAATATTTCTAAAAATAAATTAAAAAGAGACAACATTTATCAGAAGTAATGTATTTTCAAATAAAGAAAAGTTTCCAGAACATCAAGTCAGCAGAAAGAGCGCATCAAGTGGAGTTTATTGAGCTCATCAATATGTTTATGTACATTTTAATTGTTCGAAATAGCCAAATCAT
>JAEIIL010024091.1:0-26902 GCA_018905715.1 Drosophila lini | reverse complement strand
TTGTCCAGCGAGTCCATGTTGTCTGTGGACAGAGTTTATAAAAGATTAAAAGCTGCAATTGAAGTTCGTTTTGGGGGACTCACTCTGCACCGCGAGATCGCGGTCGCGCAGCTCCTGCGGCAGGTGCTCGATCATCTCCTGGTAGTCCTCTAGGTAGAGCATGTCTGATGTGTTGCTGCGGGGGCCGGGAAAGCGAAGCGGCAGCGAACTAACAAAATGTTTGGTAAATTTTTCACAAAAACTTTGTCAAAATGCAGAGTTGCATTTTGGGAAGGAAGCCGTTACTTGAAAAGAAGCTGCTTGCCCAGAGTTGCATTTTGGGAATACAGCCGTTACTTTAAATTCGAATGGTTTGAGTCTCCGCTAATTTAAGCCAGCTCCTAAAAGGTTCGAAACTTAGGCTTTTTATAACAGTTTTTGTGTTTAATTAAGTCCAATCAAAAAACTTAAATTTATGAAAATATGTTAAAAAACGGTGTTAGGATATTCCTTATTACTGATGAAGTAAATAATTGGCCTAGGAGCCCGCAGCTCCTTCGGGATTCGTGCCATCGGCCGTTGCTGGACGCGACTCGCAGCTATCTTCGCCGCTGCTCGTCGTGGAAGCGCCTTCCTCCGGCGAGGTCTTGGCCGCATCGTCCGCCTCCTGTTGCGCATCCGCCAGACCGGCCTCCGCTTTTCCATTCTCCTCGGCATCGCCGCCCTTCTTGTTCTGCATGGGAAATATACAGATGTACATGAACAGCACAAATTGGTGCTCCACATGAGTGCTGTGACCGATGCTCACCTTCTTGCGCTTCTTGGGCTTCTCGGTCTTGACGGCATGCAGTTCGGCCTCCTCCTGCAGGGCGGACTTGTAGTTGGCCGGAAAGAACTGGCTGGCCTCCTTGTGGCCAACCACCGAGTTTGTGCTGACATAGCTGGGGCCGTAGGCCATCAGGGTGGGTATAGTCGGACTCCTTACCTTGTTCACCTTCAGCACTATCTTGTCGGTGCTGTATTGTATTGAATTTGTGATTAATATATACAAGTAATCTTAATGGGAGAACTTCTGATCCCTGAGAGGTGCCATTGGGTGTACTTACGGGACATAGGGCTTGGCATTGTACTTTTCCACCGAGTTCGCTATGAAGACGGCCGTCTGCGGATTGTCGCTGGTGAAAAAGCCGTAGAGCGGTATGTCCTCGCGGCAGGTCTCGAGGAGCACTCCGAGATCCTTCTTCTTGTAGGCGTCGAAGGTCATCACTATGTGCGGGGGCTCCGGAACGGGATCGGGCGGCAGGAATGTGGCTGTCTGGGCACGGAAGTATGTGTAGATGAGAGCGGCATGGGTGCGCTGGTCGCTGGGCACCCAAATGGGCGGTATACGGATGGTTTTGGTCCTGCGCTGCTTCTCCTCCGGCTGAGCCACTGGAAGGGCTTCGGCCGGGGACGGATCAGCCTCAGTCGTCTCTACGTCCTCGTCGTTGGCAATTTCATCCACCTGCTGGCCGTCCTGCTCCTCCTCTACCGCTTCCGCCTCCGCCTCCGCATCGACATTTATTTCTAGTGGAAAAAGCATAACATTCATACGAGTTTTCCTAATGGAAGGACCCTCACCTGGCTCCAGAATATCCACGGTTACCTCAAGCGGCACAATCATTGGCGGGACTGTAATCTCCTCCTCATTGAACTCGTCCGGCGGCTTTATTGTCTCCTTGGTCAGCTCATGGGCATACTGGCGCAGCACTGTCGGGGGACTCCCGAGCACCTCCTCCACCTTCCAGAAGCACATGAGCAGCTCCTTGTCGTACAGCTGCTCGATCACATCGGGGGCCAGCGGATTCTCGGCCGCAAAGTTCACTGTTGCAAAGTCAGAGGGCGAAATGGAGAAGACCTTGCGGTCCTTGCACTGAATCTTGAGGGGATCGGCCGGCTCGGAGAGCTTCTTGAACATGTCGCGGTTGACCTGCGGCCCAAAGACGGTGATACCGATGTCGGGCAGGTTGCTCATGATGCAGTCGGTGACGCTGCGCAGGTATTCGACCCGCTTGCGCCGGCACTCCGCCAGCTCGATCTCCTCGGCCACTCGCAGCGCCCGGTTGCGCACCTCCAGCTGCTGGAGCTCGATCGGCTGCAGCTCGGTGATCTCGTAGCTCACATGTGACTCCTTGGCCATTGTCGACTGCAGCATTCTGGTGATCATTGCCACCAGCTTGGGCACGTCCGTGCCGAACATGATGTTGATGGCTTTGCCGCTCTGCGGGGCGGCGGAAGTTAAAGTTCTCTAGAAGATTAGTGAAGGATCCATAGCCATGTTACTACTCACCGTGACGAACATCCAGGTGGGCTCGCTCTTCTTGTTGAACCGCTCCAGATAGGAGATGGAGCCCGCCTTGCACTGTATGTATATGTATGTGTATATGTGGGTGAGTGTGATTTGACTTTCCCAACTCTATCCCCAAACTCTTACGATGGCCAGCTGTAGGTTGTCGCCGCCCAGCTCCAGCTTGATCTTCCGCAGGCTGCCCACCATGCCCAGGCAGGGGCCGCACCACTCCGAGTATATATCGAGCACTGACGGTTGCCACAGGGTTAGTAATCTTTGCCCCAGACCCATCTCCTTAGAACGTACCCAGCAGGCCGGAACGCTGCAGGAACTTCTCGAACTCCTCGTCCGAGGCCAGGTCCGCCTGAAGCTGCTGGACTCCACCCTTCTTCGCCATTTTCCGCGGACTGACTCAACCCATCCGGCAGTGGCTAAATTTAGGCAGTCGGAGCAGCATACGGCGGCAAAGGCTATTGATTAAACGCTGGTTGCCAAGAGGACGAGGCCTCAGACATACACCTTTGATATCCTTGGCGATAAATCAGGCAAGGAAGCCCGCTTGGGGAGAATATCTATCTGTCAGGTAGTTTTCTTTGTGGCATGCTTTTTCGCTCGAGTTATAGTTAAGGCTGAGTTATAGATTTTTAAAATAATGATTTTTTTCCAAAAAAAATAATAAAAAAAATATTGCACCATTGTTTTTAAATTTTAAAATTGTAAATAAATTTAAATTTCGTTAATGCCGTATATTTTTTAATTGTCATTTTTTAAAAGCAAATGATGGACAATTGCTAGGGGCTATGGGCTATGGCTATATTGTGTTATGCTAGGCCTGGCGGTAGCAGCAGGCGATGGATAAGCCCCAGTTAGTTGTGGTCGTGTCTCATTTGGCGGCGCAGCTCGCGCATTGTGATCTGCAAGAAACATTCGACACCGTTAGAGGAGCGTATACACGCGGCGGCTGGACAGGATGTGCGAGTTGCGATGGCGATGCCAATGGCGATGGCGTTAGATACTTTCTGTCATTTACATTGATGAAGTCAACTGTTGCGCACGTTATTTACCTTTCCGAAGTGCCGGAACACACTACACACACACACACGCACACACACAGGCGTCAAATACGGTTATTATTTACGCATCGGCTTGGGAAATCTTGATCTTGATTATTAAAGAAGAAGGTCGAGGTCATATTAATACAGCTTTACTCTGGGCATGTGCAGGGATCGGGGCAAGCAGGACCGCTGTTTCGTTTCGGATAGGAAGGTCGTGGGACTGCGGATTATTTACAGGTCGTATATGTAGTAACTAAATGGTGATTGGGGCTCGCGCGCCCGTCTAAAAGGTTGTGGGTCGGGTTCTGTTAGACATAAATGCGGTTGCGGGCGCTACTACTGGGTTGATATCGTATCAATTCATATCTATATCTTCCAGTCGTACAGGCTGCGTGTACGGTATGACCGACTTCTTGTTCACGTCCCTGGACATGGCCTTTCTCATATCTGCAAAGAGGAGCAGGGCATTAGGAGGAGGCATTAGCAGTGGACAGTAGTCCACTTACCGTACGCATCCTCGTCCTGGTCGCCCGAATAGTACTCGAGTATGGTGCGGTAGATGATGTAGCCCAGGTTTTTGTACATATTGATCGCCACCTGGTTGCTCTTTCGTACGAACAGATCCACGAAGTATGCCCGCTTCCTGCGAAGAAATACCAGACGAGGGATGAATAGGTGCCGGCGGTGGTGGTCAATCGTTCGGTGCCTACTTCTCCGAAATATCCTCAAGGAAGCTCATTAGCAGCGCGGCCAGGCCCAGTCTCCGGTAGTCGGGGGACACCGTCAGCGCCGTCACATGTCCATGCCAGTTGTCCATGTGGCCCTCCACTTTGCCCATAACTAGAGCGGTTAGAAAGGTTCGTTTAATGGCAGCAGCAATGCTGGCGCAGGGAACTTACTGTAGCCCATGATCTGGCCGCTGGGTGACTCCGCCAGCTGGAAGTACTCCGGCCACTTGGCCAGGTACTGGGTGTAGAAGGACAGGCCGTAGGTCTCCGTAAGTGGGTCGAAGTTCCTGTGGGACGAAAAATGGCATTGTGAGCACTGCTGCGGATGTGACAGCGGGTGCACTACTCACACATTGTTGAACTTGAAGAGATCATCGCAGGTGAAGGGTCGCAGCGTGGTCATAGTGTCTGTTTTCTTCACGTTTTTCCTAATTTTCTATTCCTATTTTGGTCGCCGGCAGTCAATAGATATGCGCCACCCTCGATAGGCAGCAGCTATCGATGGGCAGCAGCTATCGATGGGCAGCAGCTATCGATGGTGTCGCACGGGAAGGGGAGCTCGCACTGGAGCTGGAAGCAGAAGGTCACACTGGCACGCCCCAAGTCCTTCACGACCGACCACACGATTGTGGTATCTGTTGCCTTGGGATCTCGGGGCGGATCATGGCGCAGTACCAGGCACAGGCGAGGTCCTCCGCCTCCTGCACGACGGGTGGCAAGCCGCAGGATTCGGGCGCCCTGACGCGCGAGGACTTTGACGGCGGGCCCGTTAGCATCGACGAGATCGAGACGGGCCTGTTTCTGGGTGAGAGCATTTAGCCTTCATAAGTTGGGGGGAATTTCCTAGCTAACAGTCACTCCGCTGGCGCAGGCAACCTGACGGCGGCCACGCACATGGAGACGCTGCGCTCCTTCAAGATCACACACATCCTCACCCTCGACTCGGTGCCCCTGCCGCAGCACATACTGGAGGCGAGCTTCCTCACCACCAAGTACATTCAGAGTGAGTAAACACTCGGTCGGAGATTCTTCTGTTGTGGTTGTCCAGAACCAGTGTCCCCCGACCTTTCAGTTGCCGACATGCCGCGCGAGGACATCCTGCAGCATTTGGAGGGCTGCGTGGACTTCATCAGCGCCGCCCTGGCCCAGAAGGGTAATGTGCTGGTGCACTGGTAAGCACATGTCCCAAGTCGATCTTATAGAGATTTTAACTGCTCTCTCGACAGCTACTTTGGGGTGAGCCGCAGCTCCTCCACGGTCATCGCCTACATGATGAAGCATCACAATCTAGACTTCCTGCCCGCCTACGAGCTGGTCAAGGCCAAGCGCCGCTTTGTCCAGCCCAACGCGGGCTTCGTCAGCCAACTGAAGCTCTTCCGCCGCATGGGCTGCAAAATTGATCCCAGCTATCAGCGCTACAAGATCCATCGCCTGCGCCTCGCCGGCGAGCAGATGCGCAAGGCCAAGATACTGCCGCAGAGCTTCCACAGCGTTGTGCGACCGGATCCGGACATAACGCGCGAGAACCCAGAGCCGATTGTGTTTCGATGTCGTCGCTGCCGTCGTGTTCTGGCCTCCAAGTCTCACGTGCTGGAGCACAAGCCGCGCGACAGGCCGCCGCAGGAGGCGTCCCCACCTGCTCCGAAAGAGGAAATGCCCAATGCCCAGGCCCAGTCGGAGAACCAGAGCGGGCCCCGCATGCTGGAGCAGTTGGCCGAGCGGATCCGGCAGTCATCGCTCGGTTCGCCCGGACATGAGAGCGCGCCCAACCATTGCCGGAGCATTTTGTTTGTGGAGCCCATTGCCTGGATGCACCGCATCATGCTGAACACTCAGGGTCGTCTGTACTGTCCCAAGTGCGAGCAGAAGCTAGGCAACTTCAGCTGGATCAACGGTGGGTGGATCTGGAAGACGCATTTGCCTTCTGTTAATCAGCTTTATATTCTTCTTGTTTGTTTCAGCCTGCAAGTGTCCATGCGGGGAGACAATGACCCCGGCATTTTATCTAATACCTTCCAAGGTGGAGCTCTCCAAGGCCGTGCAGAATGTGCAGACGACACTTTAAAAGGCGGCAGAGTCGTGAAATAGAACGAGATGGCACCATCAGAGTACTAGGCTATTTGCTCCCTCAGAGATCACGGATCACTAAAAGATCAATATATAAAGCTTCTTCCAAGCTCGAAACTCCACTCCATATATCCCAGAGACTCCTCTTCGTATTTGGTCCTTTTCGAGTCCTAATAATCCAAAACTAGGCCAGATGGTGTACTCAGCCAGTTAGAGCGATTACCCAGGTCGTCAGATGGATGCCGATTGATGCTGAACCCCAAAACTCCAATTGTTATAGTTAGCCAATGAATTCGCCGATATATGTATAATATAGTTAATTATACACGTGCATACACACATGCACAACCCGTTTGTGCTGTTCCGTACGATGCATTTGCATAGCTTTTTGCATGTCACCAAGTCTACACACAAACTATGTATGTATTTTACACATGTATTTGACTTTTTGGAACGTATTTTACGCCGAGCCGAGGGGCAAAACCAAAGGAGACGAAAACCAAAACATATTTTCAGTGACAATATCTAAAATTACGCTATAAATGTTGCATGTTCAAGTGTTTCGTCGGCACAGAGACGGGGGACAATGGTTTCGCTGGACCTGTGCACCCAATATCGATGTGCTTTGACCTTACATATGTATATTGTACCATGTAAATGGGTGTGTGTGTTGTTGATATTAAAGTCAAATTCGTTTGTTTTCCCCACCAAAACTCACCAATATGTTTGCCGTTTCGTCAAGGTACTTCCAGATTCTAAGTCGCCATCTCCTCCGGCGTAGCTTTTGCCAGGGCGCCGAGGCTGCCAACGATAGCGGTGGTCGCATCTTGGCCGCCATCGATTTTGACAAGACAATCGTCCAGCAGGACTCCTATCTGGCAGTCAGCCAGCTCCTGCCGAGTGCCCAGCGGAGCAGGGAGCTGCAGGAGCTGATACCCCAGTGCGGCTGGCTAACCTTCATCTCCCGCGTGCTGCAGGAGCTGCACAGCGAGCACAAGATCGGCTCGGCAGCCGTGGGCCAGTGCGTGCGCCGAATGGAGGCGGTGCCCGGTATGCTGCGCGTAGTACGACGCCTGGCCACTAGCCCAGCGATCGATCTGTGCATCGTTAGCGATGCCAACTCATTCTTTATCGGAGAGTGGCTAAAGGAGTACGCCATCGAGGACCTCGTCTCCAGCGTCTACACCAATCCCGCCAGCACACAGGCGAATGGGGAGCTGCTGGTCCTGCCCTACGAGGAGCAAACGGAGTGCGATCTCTGTCCGGCCAATCTCTGCAAGGGCTCCGTCATGCGGGAGCTGATCCGCAGCGGCAGGTACGACCGCGTTGTCTATGTGGGCGACAGCTGCAACGACTTGTGCGCCATGCAGCAGCTGCGGGCGGAAGACGTGGCCTGCATCCGGCGAGGCTATGAGTTGCACAATGAGCTGGGCACCGCTGCCGGTGGTCAGGCGGGGCTGAGCTGCTCGGTGCTAACGTGGCGCGACGGCCACGAGCTGGAGGAGCGCCTGATGGAGAATGAGTTGGTGGCAAGGCCGGGATATTAATGCTGCAGTTTTATTCGACTTAAAAATAAATCTTCTCGTATGTGTATGTGTGTTTGTGTTTGTGTGTACATTACAATATAGGTTACTTAGGGGCTTAGGGACTTGAGCGTTTAACTCAATGGAAAAGTAGATTACCGGCGGCTCGCTAGAATCTCCAGCGGCTGCGCCTGTGTGGTGGTTGCCTCCACTTTGTGTCGAAGTAGACCAAACGAACAACTTAAAGCTAACTATTTACTTATTGATCTCTAACTGCGGCTGCTGCTGCTGCTGCTGCTGCTGCTGCTGCATCAGAACCTAATTCTATTTCACACATGGTTTTCCTCGTCAATCTTTGCCTTCTCATCTACGTCGTAATCCTTTCCTGCTCTCCGCTCTCTGTTCTTGTGCTTTCTTATATCTAAAGGTAGTAAATATTATTATGTTGTTTGTTTTTGTGGTTTCGTTTATGTATTAGCATAAATTACATGTATAATACATTCTTAGCCGTACAATTACAGGACCCCATCCCCCATCCCCCATCCCATCGAAACTGAACGGGGGAATCGATCGGTACAAAATCGAGGGAAAACCAGGCTGCTGATGACACTACCTACATACGTACAGAATATGCTGTGGCTTAACTACTTACTTGGCTAGGGGTTGTGTTGCGGCTTATAAATACATACATACATATACCGTGACAAAAAATTCGGAGCACAAATTATCATAATCCTCGTTCGTTCGCTCTTTGCGTATATATAGATAATATATAGTACAGTGACAGACATAGACCACAGACGTAGTCAATAACACACTAATTCGATACAAAAAGTAAACAGTAACACGGAACATTTAGGCCTTTAGGTGTGGTGTGTGGTGTGTGGTGTGTGGTGTGTGCTGTGTGGTGTGTGTGTAGGGGCAGGGACATGTACAAAAGACAGACTGCAATTGAACTAAAATGCGTCCGATGAATATTCTCTAGAAACGTAATGATTTGTGTGGTGACTTAACTACTAGGCTATGTTCCAACTTAGGAGTAGGCAAAGCGTTTAACTTAAGCTGCTCTTTTTGCTACTTGTCGGGCTCCGTGTCGGTGTGCTGGGGTGCTTGTCATGTAAGTTAAGTTAAGTAACACAACTATTTAGTTGGTAAAGTATATATATAAAAAAAACAATTGCAATACGTTGTACTGACAATAAAGATTAATGATGGTTCAAAAAAAAAAAAAGGTTCCTTCCGTTTCATCCTCCTCCTTTGTCGCATTCAGTAATACTATGCATCTGCGTGTGTGGGTTTGGGTGGGCACCAGTAGGGGGTGGGGGGTGGGAGCCGCGTCCGGCGCTTACTATAAGTCCGTTAGAGTGCGCTTGGCACAATAACGTATGACCCCCACTCAGGCAACAACCGGCGGCGGCGCTATTCCTATAGGCGTGGCAGTCGCTGCCTCAGCTGCAGATGTGCCGGCGGTCGCCGCTGCCGTTGCCGTAATGGTTGCTGTTGCCGTCGCCGTGGCAGTCCCCGGTTCGTCGGATAAACTGTTCCGGCTGAAGCTGCACTGCATTGTTGTAATGCTGGCCGACGTCACCTGCTGACGCCTGCTCATGGCGGACGCCACTGAGCCAGTTGCTGTTGTTGTCGCCGCCGATATCGGCGTTGCCTCCAGGCTGGGTGGCAGCGTCGACCCAGCCGTCTGTGGACTTAGTGCCGCCGATACAACGGCCTGACCGCCATTAGTCGTCGGACTGGGACTCTGCAGCGGGCTAGCAGTCGCACTGGTTGGCAACGACACCGAAACGGTGGAGATGGAAGCCACTGGCTGACGCTTAGCAGGTTTCGTCCGCGCACAGGGCACGCAGAACATGGCGGCGTGCTCTCGCAGCTTAGTTACATGGTCGATGCGGTACTCGTGCACCCACTTCAGTCGCTTGCCGCGCGGCAACTTGGAGCGCTCGCCATTGGGCGATGCTGCCATCGCTAAGGCAGCTACCTGGGGCAGTCCCTCGGGCCGAGTGGCGCCGCATCGCATGCACACACAGCAGCGTTCGCAGCTCCAGCGCCCTGGAATTGTCAATAAGAAAGTTAGCTGCTGTCTCCTGCCTCTCAACTAGAACCTAGCACTTACCATCTGGCACTGTCTTCAAGCCCAGGCAGTAAATGTGGTAGCCTCGGTCGCACTGCTCGCAATAGAGCATTTTTCCCGGTCGCTGACTGCTGCGGCACTTGATGCAGCACTTGCAGCCGGCGCACTGCCAATTATAGTTCCGTACGCGGCCAACCATGCGCTGCGGCATGTCGATGCAGCTGGGATGGACTGAAAGGAAATGCGGACGTGAACGGCGTATACCTTTGGCATGGCAGCTGCTGGACTTACCGCGTCGTCGGCAGCTGTAGCATCGGATGAAGGCCTCTGGCATGTCCCTGGCGTTGCGGTGCTGGCTGCGCAGGCAGACGCCGCAGTTGGACAGCCTGGACGACGACTGGGCGTGCCCATCCTCGTCCTCGCTGCCAGCTCCACTCGAGGCGGCCGCCGCCGAACTGCAACTGCTCGAGCTGCTGCTGCTGCAGTCGCTGTCGTCTCCGCTGTCCTGTAATACGGAGCAATAAGTCAAGACATTTTCATCCCCCTCGAACCGTCGGCTATGGCGGATACCCACCGTATCACTGCTGCTTTCGTTGCCACTAGACGCGGATGAGAGCGTCCCGGCGGAAGAAGTGCTGGAATTGCTGGCCGTACGCGCCTTGTCCGGCAGCTGTCGCGCCGATCTCCTGCTGCGACGGACGGGTACCACCGTTTGAGGCTTGGTTGCTGGCTGTTCACGTTCCTGATCCTTGGTGACGGATTCAGCTGCTTCCGCGTCGATGACGGGCGGCATCTCTAGCTCTGTCGAGGGCTTGTCCAGCGCCGTGTCTAGGGGATAGGCTCTAAAGAAGAGAGTAGAGGAGGATTGGTTAGTGGTGTGCAGATTAGGCCACCTATCAGGAGCATACATACCTAAGCTCTGTGGGTTCAAACTGACGGAAGGCAAATGAGAACTGGTCCGGCACCACGGTCAGTGGATAGGCATAGTCCGAGACCCGGAAGGCCTCGTCGTAGACGCGGGGCGGCAGGAGAGTGGGTGGCGCAGGCATGTTCTCCGCCTCCGCCGCAGCCAGCACTACATTCGCGATGGAGCGATGCAGGCGGGTGGACGTGGGCGCCGTCCACTGCAGCGGCTGGTTCATTGTGAACGTTTGCAGGTCCAGGCACGCCAGGCGCTCGTCCTTGCGGCTAAGCGGGGAACAGATAAAAGGATAGTCATTACAAAGCTGGTTTTAAGCAGCAACCACAGGCAGACGACCTCCAACTTACGTCTTGTTAAAGTAGACATTCCACTTGCTGGCCGAGAGCATGGCACGGTCGCGCGCCTGCAGGCCACGTCCGGCACCAACGGTCAGACCGAGAGCCTTCTGCTTGGCCTCAATCTCGCGTAGATGCTTCTGGCGGATGTACTCCTTGTAGTCCTCGTACTTGTCGTAAAAGTCTGCGTACATGATGTCCAGAATGTCGGAGGCCCACACGGCGGTGATGCCCAGATCGCACATCCTCTCGCTGACCAGACCCTTCTCCTGCAGCCAGTTGCGCTCTTCCATGTCGACGGCGCGACGCGGCAGGTCCGGATATTTACGCTTGAAGCTAGTAATACCCAAATAGAGGGCCACCTGCTCCTGAATCATGAAGGTGTCGCGGTTCTTTGACGGGCAGCAGCCCTTGGGCGGCGGCCAATCGTACTCCGCGATGCTGGAGGCGGTGTAATCCGTGCTGCAGAGTTTTCAAACATTAATTCCGGCCTGATTTAAGATATTTTACTATATACACTTACTCTTCGGCCACGCAAATCTCCATCTTCTTTTTCTTTGGACGTTTCTGCGAAGAGCCCAGTATGGTGTCGATGGACTGGCCCTGGTTCGAGTCTAGCAAGCTCACATTGCTTACCATGGACGACTGTGACTCCTCATTATTGAGGAAATCGTGTTGCCTGTGGACGATAGGATAAAATGTTGTTAATGAGGACTCGCTTGGTGGTCAATGGCGGTGGTTACTTACTTTTGTGGCGTTAGTGGCGGCTCCATCAGGCTAGCCATTGACATCGTCTGGCTGCTGTTGCTAAGGTCCGCGCTCATGCGCGTGTCCTCCTCGAAGACTTGCGGCGACTGGAAAATGAGCAGGACAAGAGTTGGCATTGTAAACAATAGGCAAAGAGCAGTCGAGACAAGTGCGCTATCGCTAATGGGGTTTTCATATTACACTCTATTCATTATGTAGTTAAAACTTCTTAAAGTCGGCCTCCTGCCCGTGTTCATGTTTAGACTTGCACAAGGTAATTCGCCGGCGAGCAGCATTGCCAGCTTTCTTTTAAAACCCCAACACACAAAGCTTTGTTGGGAGAGCGAGTGACCGCGAGAGAGCGAGAGAACGGTAGTGGCAGCAGCAGTAGCAGTAGCAGCAGCAGGTGTGGTGAAGGTGGACAACCGCCAGCGAATAAGTGCAAGCACCAACACATGCTCACCACCCAGAACACACACACACACACAAGCATGCTCACACACACATGCGCGCACTCGTGTGTGATTGGCGAGAGCCAAACAAAAACTTCAGCTGATTAAAATCGCAGGTGAAGCCAACAACAATCGGAGCGGCTGCGTTGCTGCTGCTGCTGCTGCTGCTGCTACTGCTGCTTCTTCCCCCACCCATGCTTCTGAGCTTTGTTGTTGCTGCATTCGTTGTTGCAGTTACTTGCACTTACACTTAGGCCGTTGGCAATGAATTCATGACATGGCGCGCGCCTTTGATTTTAATTACGACACGTTAACATTAGCCCGTCTCTCCCTTTACCCCTACTCCCTTCTCATCCCTCATCCCTTTCCCTGGTGTGCATGTGTTTGTGTGGAACAAAATTTACGTAACGAAACATAAACAAGCGGGCGAGGCGGTCCGATGCGATGCAAATTGTAAACGCCAATAAAAATAAAAGCCCCCAGAGCTTCACTGACCATCTCTATAATCTACAACACGCTGGCCCACATTATGAGCATATGGTCGGATCCCAAATGCCCCTCATCCGCTGCTCTGGTCGTTAGGGATTAGTAGTTGAAGAGCCCGGGAGCTCAATTAGTCACCAGTAAGTGCGGGCAAAGGATGCTGCACGTTGCACGCAGCGTTGTCAGCGCACGTTTAATGGAAACTCCTCAAGATAAATTTCCCTAAAAGGGAAGTGAATTCTCACTTCGAAAATATTTTGCATGGATTTAAGAAGGAATTTAAATAATTTTGAAAGTAATTATTTAAAAAGTTCCTTTGACAGTTCTTAATGGAATATTTTCCTAGCCACCGATTATAATTACTTGGAACTTGTTAAAGATTCAAGTTACTTCTGCCAAACACTAGATTCCTTTTTGGTCTGAACATTCACTGTGAAAAAAAAAACCAGACAAGAAACTTCACTTACCGGACTAAACAGACCCTTAAGCCTCTCGGGATCGGGCGTGTGCTTCAGGCCGCCCACGCAGCGTGGCCGACTCATGGCTATGGCCTTGGCCACGGCACTGGCCCCACGGCTCATCCGCGGCGCCCGTGGTTGCGTTGTCGCCGAGGCGACTCCACCACTGCTGGCCGACCGATCCGCCGACGAAGAGCCTCTGTTGCCCCTGCTGCCGCCCCTACCACGGCCACGTCCGCGTCCCCGCGTGGGTGGTGTTGTCATCGAGGGCATGGTAGTCGTCGAGGCAGATTCATCTGGAAGTGAGAGTGAGAGTGTAGTAGATAATACTACAATAATTTGGTCACTGTGCTCTGCCTTACCTCCAGAGTTATCCAGCGCACTGTTATAGTTGTCCTCGTCGTGCGAGTCCGGCTGGCTGCCGCCGGCACTCCCGCCGCTGATGCTGGAGGGCCGCGGCGAGCGTAGCTGCTGCGTGGCCATGATCGAGGAGAAATCGTTCGGCTGAAAGATGACATCCGGCAGAGGGTCCGAGGAGGAGAGAATCGTCGTGGGCGGCAGCATTGAGCTACTCCCGCTCCCGCTGATCATTTGCTGGTTAGCGGCAGTGCCGGAAGAGGTCGACGAGCTGGACGAGCACATGGTCAAGTCGATTTGCGCGGCCAGGGCGAAAGCCATGTTACTGCTGCTGCTGTTGTTATTATTATTGGACTCCGACTCAGGACCACCGAACTGTACCAGCGTGGGCGGCGGCGGCGGCGGAAGCTGGCTGTGCTGAGCGCTGGCCTTGCTCTGCCGCTTCCTGGTTGACTTGGGCGTGGGCTGTTGGTTGGTATTTGCATTAGTGTTGGGCGCCATCGAACGCCGCGTGGCACGTAGCGGTCGGTGCTCGCGACGCGGTGGTGTCTCCGCAGCACCGGCCAGATCGTCCTCTACTCGAGCATCTGGCTCGCCGAGCACCGTGCTTCCCGGCGCCGCATCCGCCTGCTCTGGCCCCACGCTGACCATGTCGATGGCCAGTCGCTTGCGCAAGAGCTGCACGCGCCTCGATTTAACAGCGCTAGTAGCCTCCTCTGGAGGGGCACCGGGCGTGGGCGTGGACGTGGGGGTGGCGCAGACAAGGGCGGGATCGTTGATGCTTTGATTCTGGTTTCTTTTCGGCCTGCCTCGTCGCTTTCCTGTGCTGGCCGGTGTGGCTGACGGCAGCGGGGGCTGAGGCTGTGCGACCGTATGCTCCAACGGATCCTGAGCCTTGGATTCGGCCGCCTCGTCATCCGCGAACAGGGTGCCGTTCTGATCCGACGTAAGCAGCACCTGCTGCTGCTGCTGGACGGGCGAAAAGAGGGCATCCTCCATATCAGTGTTTAGGATGCGCTCGTGCTTCTGCTTGCGAGAGCGATGCGTCGGCGGCACTGCCTGTATCGAGTCGCCATGGGCGTCGTTGCACTTGTTGGCGGGATCGTGACAGTTTTGCGTCTGCTGGTCGTTCTCGTCGTTGTCCAGGCGTCTCTGCTTAATGGGAGGGATCTGCGTGGATCAAAGGAAGAGACAATGATCAGCTGACAAATACAGAAATATGGATACCCAGGAGGAAGATACTTACGCCACTGATGGGAGATTCGTTGCCCTCGCTACTGTTGCGCTTCAAGTGATTCTCGTTGTTGTTGTCCAGCTCCTGCAGCTCGTCCTCCGGATGCTGGTCATTGCCAGAAGCCAGGGCGTGCTTGTGGTTGCTCTGGTGGTGGTTATTGAGCACCTCGTGGTGCTCCTCGTCCATATATGTTATGTGCGGACTGCCTTCGGGTGTGTCCAGTATCTCGATGGAGTCGATGATGGGCTGGGCGGAGTTCGAGGAGGTCAGCAGCGGAGCAACGGCTACTTCGCCCTCGGATGCAATAGCAGCAGGGGCCACTACTGCTCCCACTCCGCTCCCGCCACCTCCGTTGGCCATCAGGCGCTCCGTTAGCTGCGGGTACTTGCTTGAATTACTCTTGGGCGAGGCCATGGTGAAACCTTTGGCTGGCGCAGTCAGCTGGCTGAGCAGGATGTTGGAGTTTGGCGAGACGGCTCCGCCAACGGCACCTTCAACACCGACACAGACTCCAGCGCTGGATTCCGCCGCCGCTGCCGCTGCCGCCGCTTGCATTCGCAGGCACTCGAGGAGCAGATTGTGCGATTGGGCGGGGGAAATGCGGCCAGTAAAGCTGTTGGGAGCATGTGCTGGCGAAGAACCTGGCGACGGAGACGAGGTCAGATCCACCATGTCCACCACATTGTGCTGCGGTTGCTGTAGCTGCTGCTGCTGTGCAGGATTGGCCTTTCCTGCTTTGTTGACCTTGTTAGCCCCGCTTGCAATGCCATTGCTGGCCACCAACGGCGGTAGATTGTGAAACATCTTGGGGTCATGCTGCGTCGACAGCGACTCGTCGATGTCCATGTCGTCGGAGTTCCGTCGACCCTCGTCCGATGCACCGGCAGCCGGATCGGCGTCGGGATCAGAGAAGCCGCAAAACTCCTGGCTGCTGCTGTTCGACTCGCCGCCATTCGTCATGGGTGTGGGGGCTGGATTGAGCGCGGGCTTCAAGGTGGTGGCCAACTTAGAGGCGGCCGAGGGTACCTTCTCCTCGAGCACTGCACGCACCTTGTGCTTCGGAGAGCACAGGTTCTTAATGGTAAGCTTGGGCAGCGGTTGCAGCTGCTCCTTGGCCGCTGGGTCGTCCTCGAGCAGATCAATAGACTTGGTCTTAATGGTTAGTTTTGGGATGCTCTGGGCGTTGCTCAGGTCGTGGGTCATGATCACGGTGTGCATGTGCTCCTGGCCGCCGCCGCCCCCACCCGTCTTGATGGTTAACTTTGGTATCTGCTGCTGTTGCGAATGCTCCTCACTGCTGCTTATGCAACTGCTGCCGGCCAGCGTTGTCTTGATCATCAGCTTGGGCACCGTCTGGATCTCTGCCAGCGAGGACGACGAGGATGAGGAAGAGGAGGACGAGGCCGACGAGGAAGAGGCGGAGGCGGGCGACAGGCTGGACAGGTGGGCTTCATTCTTTGTCGGCAGCGCAGATTGGGCGCCGCTCCCCGCCCCTGAGCCGGAACTGGACTTGCTGTTGGAGCTGGAGCCAGCCGGGTTTTCGGGCAACTTGATGGTCAACTTGGGCACTACGCTGCCCACTCGCTCCTCGTTAGCGGCGCGTATAGTCAGCTTTGGCACTATGTGCGGCGTGCTACGTGGATGCTGGCCGAGGCTGCTGGCCACCTCATCTTCGGCACACGACGAGGAGCAGGAGGAAGCGTCCGCGTCGGAGGCATCTTGGGGCTTGGCCATTACGCTTCCCTCGGTGCCGCCACTGGGCAGCTGAATGCGCAGGGGTTCCACGCGCCGCTCATCGCCAGCGGGCTGAGATTCATTTAGGTTTGAGTTTGGGTTCGGATTGACGTGCTTGGAGAGCTTCAGGATGATCTTGTGTCCGTCGCGCTCCTCGCCCTTTACGTCGAGAGCCGTGGCAGCCATCGCTCCTTCTGCTGCTGATGCTGCTGCTTCTCCGGATGCTGAGCTTGCCGATGCTGATGCAGATGCTCCAGTTGTGCCTGGGGCATCGTCGCACGGCGTCGTTGGCGGCTCCTGCTCCTGTTCCCGTTCCTGTTGCTGCTGCGTCGGCGGAGGCGACGCGGTGGTGCTGGTTATTTGTCCGGGCTGATTGTGACGCTGCTTCCGCTGCTGATGTTGCTCCTCCTGCTCCCGTTCCCGTTCGTTATCCTGCTCCTGATCCGCATTCAGCTGCTGCTCCCGCTGTGCTGGCGACGATGTGGAGCTCACCCGCTGCTCCTCCTCGCTCGTGCTGTTGCTGCTGCTTGCTGATGCCGCTGAATTCGAGTTGATTGCGCGACCGGCTGATGGTCCAGCTGTGGACGATGCGGCTGCTGCTGTGGTTATGATTGACGTTGACGTTCTCGTTCCCGTTCCCGATCCTGATGACGATGTCGCTGCTACCATCTGCTGTTGACGTAAATCATTCATTGCTATATCCAGTTGTCCAGTGTCCGCCTGGAAGCCTGCAAGCACACAATGAAGGAGGGTCGTTAGAGGGCTTTTCCAATCGGATCCTGGAACCTGGACCGTGCCTGTATTGAACCCACCAAGAGGCGAACGACCTCCGAACTCACACCAACATACATATACACACACACGCACACTAGCAGATCAAAGAAAACTGAATGAAAACCGGACTAAGTAGAGGATCTAATTTTAGCATTCACCGAAATCATTTATCCGTAATTGTGGCACGAGGGAAGCGCAGATTGATGCAACCCACATCCGAGTCCAGATACGAGGAGCGGAGGAGTCTCTGCTCCCGTTGGCGGGGAAATGGTATCGCACCGAAATTGCCGCGCAAACTCCGAGCGGAATAACAACAACAACATTTAATAAATAATAAGCGTTGAAAACATGCGCACACAGCTGTCGATGGCGAGGATGAAGAGGAATGGCAGAAAGGCAGACAGTGAGAGGGAGAGGGACAGGAGAGAGCAAGAGCGGAACAAGCAAACGCTGAGAAAGCCGCGCCGCCACGAACGAGCCGAACTAGTGTGTGTTGGCAACACTGTCGCCGCACGGGCATGAACCCACCACACTGGCTTCCGAGTTCACCACAGCCGCCCGCCTTCGCCGCCACCGCCGCTGCCCTGCTCTGCTCTGCTACTCGGCTGCATGGAGAAAATACATACACAAATGCAGGGGCACACACACAACACACATGCACTCGCTTGTACATGCAAGCATCTGCAGTACAACAGAACTGCGCCGCTCCCGCTCCCCTTTGGCGAGAGAAATGAAAATTTCAGAGGCTCCAGCGGGCCCAACATCAACAACAGAGTGCAGGCAGTGCAGAACACAGCGGTGACAACAACAACAACGCCGCCGCCGAAGCCCTGACCCAACAGCAGCAACAACAATACCAACTGGCTAGGCAAAGCGAAGCAGCGGCAGCAAACGGCAAACTCACCATGCGGCAAAGTCGTCGGTCAGAGTCAGACAAAAGAAGATGGAGTAGAAGAGCGCCGTCTTCTTTGCGTGCACAATTCGCAATTCGAGCTATTCGCTGGCATGCTCCATGTTGGCCATGTCCAAGTCCATATCATGCATTTCTCGCCGCTGGCAAGGGAGCGTTACTCGCTGACCAGGCGCATTTCGCTGCACTGGTGCGCTGTGCTACTGTGTCTTAGGCATTTGTCGTTAAACAAGAAATAAAACACATTTTTTAAGCACTCGAGCGACTGAGAAGACTGTAGGCACAAACACACTCTTAGCCGACAAACACACTCGCACAAACACAAACATACGCACACAACAGAGACACAGACACTGACAAGCGCAACGAGCGCTCTCGGTTGCCGTTGTCCCACTTTCCGTGTATTGGTTTCGTACACTTTTCCACGCACTTTTAACGATTCGGGCACAGCCAGTGAGACAACGCATTTATTGCCAGCCAAACGCTAAAAAAATATGCATCCGCTTGTCTGCTCGCACGAATACATACGCAGACTTGTTCGGCGCGCGTCGAACTTTCTTAGGAATTCATTATAATATGCTCTGCTTCGCCTGTCTGCTTATGTTTTTTCTTTTCGATTCCGATTCCGTACTCGTCAAAAACGAACGAAAATTAAAGCTGCAAAACAGCGTGACCGCACCGATAACGATTGAAAACGGAATAACGCTTGCTCGTGGCGGAGCAAAGACGGGTGCATTCTCCCCTTCGCGGCAGCTGGTCACACTTTGGACGTAAGTCCACGTGAAGTTATTAAAACGTAAAGTAATTAAAGCGTAATCATTCTACGTAAGGCAATTGTTTTTTTTAATAATTAATACACTCGATCGAATTAGATATGTAATCATTAAAAAAAAGTCTTACCTAGTTGTACATATTCAAACTGCGTACTTTTGCCGATTTTCCTCGATTCTTGTAGATTTTCCGCCTCTGCGCCGAACAAATATAGAAAAAATCACTGGGTTCAATTTGTAAAGAAAAGCAAGGAATACTAGACGTATTGTCGATTTTTCGTGTCTTTGGCGCCATTTTCAATTTGAAATCACAACCGCCTAACTTGGCAGCACTAAACGGAAAGTCTGGCAGCACTGTTCGCTGGACTACGGTCACGCCGATCGAAAAGTAACGGAGCTTTCCGCGCAGTCCAAATCCGTTAAGTGTTTTTTCGTCTTTTACAATATCTATCTATTTTTGTTTTGTGTAAGAATGAGCTTGCAGGACGAGAGCTTTCCGTCAGATGAACTGTTCGAGCAGCTCAACCATCGGGGCCCGCGGCCCAAGTTCTCGGAGCTCCATCAGCCGGCCGCCTTTGAAAGGCATCCGGCGCCATTTTGCGACTCCTACACAGATGTGGCCGACAAGAGCGCCAACACGTGCGTGAGTGATCCGGTGGGTCGCCACGAGGCAGAGGACGAGGAGGAGGACGAGAAGATCGAAAACGATGGTAAGTGGGACTCGAAATCACATACGACCCGCGATCATCTTGCCGTCCTGCCTCCGTGTATTTGCAGTGTATGAGTTGCGCGGGGGGCGAGGCAGCATGGCGGCGTCCTGCCAGGACGTCCATTCAGCGTACACCAAGCGAAAGTACCAGCACGTGACCAGCAAGGTGGCCAAGTACATCAGCGACCTCAACGATCAGAAAAAGCGACGCAGCACTTCGGGCTCCATTCAGCGCCACAGCTCCATGCCGGAGTACCTCACGCCCAAGTCGCGAGCGCGCCACGGTGGTGGTCACTTCAGCGTCGATGAGTTGCACCAAATGGAGGAGGTGGAATCGCCCAAAGCGTCCAAGGATAGTAGCTGCGTTGATTACGAGATGTTGCAGAATGAGCACGAGATGCTGGAAAAAGAGAACGAGGCTATAAGAAAGGAGAAGGACCGACTCCAGTCTTTCAGCAACTACCTTCAGGAACGGCTGGACGCCAAGCAAGCCCAGTTCGTGCAGCTGAAGCGCAACTTCGAGACGCTCCGCATAGAGTTGAGCGATAAGAATGAGAAACTGAAGCGCTACCAGAGAAACTCACTCTGCACCCTTAATAACTGGGCGCCGGCGGTCATAGCCAGGGCCACACAGACGGATATGGTCGAGTTGGAGTCTATTCTCAAGAGCAGATTGGGGCCGCAGCCAAGCTTCGATCTGTCCTACAACACCAGCGAGGGCTCCATCGAGATGGCTCTGCCGACTGGGGAGTCCATTGTGAGCCCGCTGAATCCCGACAATGAACCGGAGGCCAGAACAACAGCCGCGCCCAACAGCTCGGAAACAAGCCAACCTACTAGCAACGACTCGGCAATCGATATGGAGAACCACGGCCCCCGTGTAGGCCTCTACTACGTCGACGAGCGTCGCAACCGGTTCATGCAGATACAGGGCGTAAGCATGGACAACCGAGGGCACACTTGGTTACGCCCAAAGAGGATATCACTTGGCAGCCGCATGCTGCGGATCTTCGGGCCCTGCGTTTCCTGCAGTGACCACGGCCAGACCCAGGCGATGAATGTCACCTTCGCTTCAGAACGACCGCTGCTGGAGGAAGGGATGGTCGGCCAAAGGCTCCAGCGCTGATCGCTGGTTTCCTACATCCTTGCATTTGGTTACTTGTATCTTTTTTATTATTATTTTTATGTTCATATGTATTCAGTATTTCTAATTCCGTTCAGTGAGCAGATTTTTGGTTAACCGATGTGTATTTATGTAAACGTTATTTATTAAAGTTTTATATTGTGCCCGCCAGCATGAGGGGCTTTGGAAATGTACCTGAAGGGCTTATCTATGACATTGGCAGTCGATATAGTCATTATTTTGTTAATATATTTAGTATTTAATTTCCAATTACACAAAAGTAGGTCTGAATACGAGCCAAAAACATGTGGGATTCTTAAATTATTTTCCCAAGTTAATGCTGATTATTATTCAAGTCCTTTAAATAGTTTGATTAAGTTTAAATTATTAAATAGGTATTTTCAGTACTCGCCGACTCAGGATTTTTAAAATCTGCGAATTGCTTGCTCTTTTTTATGGCCTGCCTTTGGCTTAGGTTGGCGTTAATTGTTTTTTATTAATTCATTCAAATACTTTAAAATATTGCTAATTCTTAAAAAGCGGATTCATTAGTGAAAACATTCAGTTTTTAAAAAACAACGATACTATCGCTTATCGATAGTGACATCGATGTTTTTCGCCTTTCCCGCCTGGTCACACTCAAACCGAAAACTTGACATTTTAATCGACGTTTCTCCAGGTGAACGAAAAATAAAAGGAACAAAAAATGAAGCGAGGTCGTCGTCCAAATATGGGAATCAACAAGAATTTCGTGGCTGGAGGAGTCTACGTAAGCATTAATTAATTAGTGTCATTCTTTGCCTTCTTTTTCATCCCACAAAAACGCCGCAATTTGATTGGTTACTTTTTCTTCTTTTTTTTTTTTATTTGCACCGCCAAACGAGTGGGTGTGTGCGTGCGAGCGAGTGTGTATGTATGCAAAAGAAAGAAAGAGAAAGATAATCATTTTGTTTGAATCATATGCGTATGAATATTTAATTTGTGTAATAACAGAGATTCTGTTTTCGTTTCTATATAATTTACAGCGCACAATATGAAAATGTGTGTATTCCTTCACCCCAATTGTGAATCCATTTGCAATAGCCACTAAAAGCGGGTTAATCGAAAGTGCAGAGACACTGTTGTCCGAATTTTACCAGGCATGCCATTCCCTCCCCCACCTCTACACACACGCACACAAAGACACCATTTCCATTCATCCGTTGATTCTTCCTCCAACTTCCATTATCTCCCAAAATACGTCATTCCAATCATTTTCCATTCGATTTGCCCCGGTGCCTTCGAACAACAACAGATGGCCAGCATTGCGATAAATTCAAGCTGGACTTGCGGTTATCGCTAACTTTTATGGCTACTGAAAATGCATTCACCCGAAATTGTAACTAAAATTATTAGTTTTGCGTCAGATAGCAATGCCCATTCACTCCACCGAAGGTGCCCGAAACGAGCGAGAAGCGCCGGCAGTTAAAAAAATAAAAAACACAGGCCATGGACCAAGGGAATCGGGTTAACTAGTCCAGTATTGGTAGGACTACGCCCTACCCGATCCCCTGGTCCTTGACCGGCATGCGACAGATCCACAGTGGGCTGGGCACGTGGCTCCGTTGGCGCAGAGTTTCGTTTCGGGTCACTCGGGTCGCAGGAATGGCCATGGCTAGGTTCCTGAACTATGGTTTTTAGTAGACCAGCTGACAGCCCGGCCGCGAGCCTGATGACTTGATGGTTTGGTTTCCCCTTGAGCCAAGCGAGTCTCTTTATTTTGGTTAAACCACTGGATTTAGCCCGCTGCGAGTACTTTATTTCCAGCGGATCCTTGAGACGACTAGCAAGGCCTATGGCTTTCCCTCCTAAGCAACTAATGAAACTCTTTTGCCAACCACGCAGAATCCCAATGCCACTCCCAAGCCATTGGTCCAGCCGGCGCTGGGTCCGAATGGTCAAGAGCAGCAGCAGCAGCTGGCTCCGCCGTCGGTTTCAAGTCCAGCCTCGGCCACAGCTACGGCTCCGGCTCCGGTCCTGGCCCCAGCCCCAGCTTCTGTTCCAGTTCCATCGGCAATTGCCGAGCCCATTGAGCCCCAGTTGCCCTTGCCGATCGTTGTCAAGGTGGAGCCCACAGAGGAACCAGTCGAGCAGATTTCCATTGATCTGAGCGAGGACAATGGCAGTACTAGCACTGGGGGAAAGATCCCCTTCAAAAAGATCTTCCAGAAGCGCAAGAAGTCTTCGGGTAAGACAATGTGAATTTATAGCGAGACAAAGAGAGAAAGGAACACAATTTCATTGCAGAGAGGACCCGGGACAAGAAGCAGCGCCAGAATCGGCAGCTGCGCAAGTCAATGCTACCGAAGAACGCCTTGATGGCTCTCAACGAGGTAAAGGGCGTGACTATTAGTGACTTCACCATCGACAGCAATCCTGATGGTGGCTTTACCGCCGTGGTTACCGTCAATTCGAATCAGTACGAGGGCAAGGGCCTCTCCAAGATGTCCGCCAAGAATGCAGCCTGTGAGAAGGCCTGGCGTGACTTTATCATTGCCAAAATGACACCGAAGAAGGCCAAGCTGCAGCCGGCAAATAGCAGTGATGGCAACGGCGTTGAGCCAATGGACACAAATGAGGATGAGTCGGAGTCACCGGAGGATGATCTACCGATGCTGAATCTGGCTTCGTTTGCCATTTACAAATTGTTTTCTGAATGGGAGCGCGACGGTTATATCGTTCCCGAGATGCATCCCTCGGCGGCAAATACATCTGTGCCAGCTGCTGGTGGCGATACTGCCGCACCGCCGGCACCCGTGCCGCCCAAAGAGAAGAAGCCGCCAGTGCGCGCCGAGTTGCCCAACGGCTGGGAGAGCCTGCATCCAGCCACCATTCTTTGCATTGTACGTTTATCCCAGCCCCAAAGCACCACACAAAAACCTAATTGAAATTCACTTACAGATGCGTCCCGGTGTCACCTACGTGGACTATGGCACCTCCGGCGACAAGCCGAACGTAATGCAACACCTTGGCATTGTGGTGGACGACCAGGAGTTCACCGCCAGCGGCCGTTCGAAGAAGATCGCTCGTCGCAACGTGGCCGTTAGCGTTTGCAACACGCTGTTTGGCACCAACTTTTCGTTCGAAAACCCTACAGCTTAGGCCCTGCGGCGGCCACACCTACTAGACTCTAGACCTAGCTTAACGCCTATTTTTCCAAAAGGCTGCAAAACGCGCAATAATCATATTTTGCATTATACACAGCTTTACACTATTAACCACTATAAATTATTCATTTATCACGACATGATTCGAATGTTATTCGAATGACTTGCATAAAGCTGAAATTATTTGTCAATTTAAAACAAAAAAAGCGTTAAGCTGAGGTGTAGTATCTATTTATTAAAAATATTAATAAAATGTATTTAAACAGTATTCCACGTTTTCAAGTTTTTCATTTTAGTTATTTTAAGTATACCCCTGCAGGGTATTATAAGTCAGTCAACAACCATATTTAATTATGGATAAGTATTTACATTTTGATACCTTAAAGGTGATCCAATTGGAAACTGCAAGGGTATACAAACTTCGGCGTGCCGAGGATTAGTTTAAGATTTTTTATTCTGAAATCGATAGTATCGATATCTTTGCTGGCACACGGTCACACTGCAACAGCTGACAGCTGATTTTACGTTAGTTTTTCATAATCACAACGCAAAATGTCGAAATTACTAACCGAAATGGCAATGAACACGCTGCGCAACACACGCCTCGGCGCCCGCCAGCTGTAAGTAGTGCTCAGATGACAAAGTGGCCACCATGAGTGTCGACTTATTTCCATTTTCAGAGCACGAAATTTTGCGGGCATTGCATCCACTCGTAACAATCGCGAACCGGCGCACCTGAAACCCGGCTATGGCTATGCCCAGGGACACGAGCTCCTGCAGCAGCATCAGCAAATGCAGATTCCGCTGGCGGGCAGGCGCAGCATGTTTATCCAGACTCAGGACACACCCAATCCGGAGAGTCTCAAGTTTTTGCCTGGCGTGGAAGTGCTCGGCAAGGGCAATACCTACGACTTTCCCAACGGCACGACTGCCCATGGCAGTCCACTAGGTGAGAGCGAAGGCGTTTGGGGAGCTCCTAGAAATCTAACTGGAGCTTATATATTTTTTTCTTAAGCAAAACTTCTGTTCCGCGTGGAGGGAGTACGTGCCGTATTCTTTGGCGCCGACTTCATCACCATCTCGAAGCAGGAAGGGGCCGAATGGAGCCTTATCAAGCCCGAGGTGTTTGCCGTCATCATGGACTTCTTTGCCAGCGGACTGCCCGTACTCCACGAGGCGCAGCCCAATGCCGACACCGAGATCCTTGAGGATGATGACGAGACGGTGATGATGATCAAGGAGTTGCTGGACACACGTATTCGACCCACTGTCCAGGAGGATGGTGGCGATATTGTCTTTATGGGCTACGAGGAGGGTGTCGTCAAGCTAAAGATGCAGGGCTCCTGCTCCTCGTGTCCCAGCTCCATTGTGACGCTCAAGAACGGTGTCCAGAATATGCTGCAGTTCTACATACCGGAGGTGGAGTCTGTAGAGCAGGTCTTTGACGATACGGATAGGATGAATGACAGTGAGTTCGAGCGCTTCGAGCGCAATCTCAAGACCTTGAGGCAGCAGGAGCCAACTGCGGCTGGAGCGGGAACGCCAACTGGTGGCACCGGCGGCGGTGGTCCAAATTAGTTTTGAGAAAAATCCTTTATCTTCTAGTTATTTGCGTTGCTAATTTTTTAGTGAAACCCATACATACATATATGTAGTTCTATAAAGTTGATTGTTTAAATAAATCTACGGCTTTAAGCATAACTTGATCTGTGCCCAGCGGTATTGTTATTTAAAGTAATATATTTTTTTAGTTATATTTTATATTATATATTTTTAAGGGGAATATTTATATGAAATGTATATTTATTTGATGGCGTGGAGTTGTTTCCCATTTGTTACTTTATTCATTTTTAGCTTAATTAATTCCAGACTAAGCAAGGTCAATAATTCGGGAATGCATTCCGAGGGCTGCGACGACGACCCAGTTTAACCCCCCCAAGTGGGTCAATAAACCCGTGTCATTGCCATTGATTTCACAAGTCGCCCGCTTTTGGATGCCAACCATTGCCAGGCTACACCAAGTTAAATCAATAAGCTGAGAACCGCCCCCTCCATTCCGGCAAGCAGCTTTGGGACTCCATCAGTAGAGATTCAAGAGCCACTCGGAGTAGACCAAGCGAATACAGGAGGATATTTTGTGGTTGATATAAAGCTGATAATATATACATACATTGCCTTCTATACCCGCACTTCCATGCTCTGCTGGGCCAACGAGGATCATTATCTGAGCCAACGCTATCCGAATCCCCAGCAGAAGGCACCCGAAACGCTCAAGAACGTGCTCCTCCGCTCCAGTGTGCCGATAGTGAGTGCATCTGAATCCGGTAACGAGAACCGACACAACGCCGGCACCATCAGCATCAGCATGGCACCGCTCAAGGGGCAGGAAGTTCTCAAGTTTCACAAGCACTCCTATCTCGAGAATCGCATCTTCGATCACCGCCTGGTCAAGGACAATCTGCTGGACAAGTGGCCCACCGCCGACATGAATGAGTACAACGAGCGCAAGGACCACCGCAACCTAATGGAGTCCTATGTACCGGCCCCCAGTTCATAACACCCATTACTGCAAAAACCGTAACCACAAGCATATTCATCGCATATATATCAAATCGTGTTACTTTCACTCGAATATTATGTATTTTCTTATTTGTTTATATACTTGGCATCGTATACACCTTTTAGGAATATAATAATTCCCTTCTATTCCAAAAAGAGTTTTTGTTGTTTCAAAACCCATTCATAGTACTTTATTTTTATACCCTTGCAGGGTATTATATTTCTAGTCAGCAGCTTGAAACGCAACGAAGGAGTCGTTTCCGACCCCATAAATCATATATATTCTTGATCAGCATCAACAGACGAATCTTTCTAGACATGTCGGAGAGAAAACATTTATTTTTTTTCATTTTTTTTCAAAATTGGATAAGGGGTTACATCATTAAAATTTTCAAAAATATCAAAAAATTTTAATTTCTTAAAAT
>JAEIIL010024086.1:0-22933 GCA_018905715.1 Drosophila lini | reverse complement strand
ATTAAATATTTTGTTTTATTATTCGGTTTTGAATATATTATTTTTTTTAACGATTTTCTTTTAAGATAAAAGAAAACATGTTTATATAAAATTACCATTTAATTTTATAATATAAAATACGGACCCTGTGTTTTATATTATAATTACATAATTAAATGGTAATTTTATATAAACATGTTTTCTTTTATCTTAAAAGAAAATCTCTATATATCTCTATACCCCTCGATATTAATGCCATCATCTAACATTGTTTTTATTTCGTTTCTGTTAGCGATTACTGCATGGCCTTAAAGATCATTAAGAACGTGGAAAAGTACCGCGAAGCTGCCAAGCTGGAGATTAATGCCCTGGAGAAGATTGCCCAGAAGGATCCGCATTGCGATCAGTAAGCCAACCAGTAATCTTTCTCCTTGCATTTTTTAACAAAACAAATGTTCCCTTTGTATTACAGTTTGTGTGTGAAAATGATTGACTGGTTTGATTACCATGGACACATGTGCATAGTATTTGAAATGTTGGGGCTGAGTGTTTTCGATTTTTTGGTAAGCATTCAAGATTTACTCCTTGATGGATCTTGTTATTCAATGCTTTTATTGTGCCCTTGCAGCGTGAGAACAACTATGAGCCATACCCGCTGGACCAAGTGCGCCACATGGCCTATCAATTATGCTACTCTGTGAAATTTCTACATGACAATCGTTTAACGCACACAGATCTCAAACCGGAAAACATACTGTTTGTCGATTCGGATTATTCAGCTCACTATAATCATAAGATTGTAAGTAAAGCCGGGGGTTGAGATGACTTTAAAACTTCTTTAAAACTATCTTAACTTACAGAATCGCGAGGTTCGCCGTGTCAAAAACACAGACGTCCGTCTAATTGACTTTGGCTCGGCCACCTTTGACCACGAGCACCACAGCACAATTGTCTCGACGCGACATTATCGCGCGCCCGAGGTCATACTGGAGCTGGGTTGGTCGCAGCCCTGCGATGTTTGGTCCATTGGGTAAGAATCGCATTGCCATTCCTTTCTTCCATTATAATGAAATGATTTTTTTTAACCAGCTGCATCTTGTTCGAACTGTATCTGGGCATCACGCTCTTCCAAACGCACGACAACCGCGAGCACCTGGCCATGATGGAGCGTATCTTGGGACAAATACCATATCGCATGGCACGGTAATACAATGCAGCTCAAGCTTTCATTTCCCAAGGCGCAGTTCCCTTCACCGAAATCGTTTAACGTGTAGCAATCACACTCTTTACAGCAAAACCAAAACAAAGTACTTCTATCATGGTAAGTTGGATTGGGATGAGAAGTCCAGTGCGGGTCGCTATGTCCGTGATCACTGCAAGCCGCTGCAACAGTGCCAGCTAAGCGATGGCGAGGACCACTATGAGCTGTTCAGCCTGATTAAAAAGATGCTGGAGTATGAGCCCTCGTCCCGAATTACGTTAGGTAAGATTGTGGCACCGTCCATTTTTGTTTAAAATCTTTTATAACTCTAATTTACGTTACATTCTAGGTGAGGCCCTGCGTCATCCGTTCTTCGACAAGCTGCCGCCACATCATCGGGTGGGAGAAATGGCCAACAAGCAGCCTCTGTCATCGGGCAGCAGCAGCCGCGAGCGATCGCATAGCCTGTCCAGATGAGAATTACAGCGATTTGGTTATTGTTGACAGACAGCGCTGATCAAGCACTCAATCATGCAAACATACACACAAAGCAGTCGTCCAGCAACGTCCTGCACCGACATCGTAGAGTAGTCCCGCAATCACAACGGCAGAACCCTATCTTAAGTGCTAAAGTCTTTAACTGACGTTCTTTTCTAAACTTGACTTGTATAGATGTTTCCCATACAAAAGCAAACCCCATTCGACGACACATTGTTTCCTAGTACAACGTGCACACGTTGCTGTGCACCATTAAGAGCTGTGCCTGTGCATTGTATACCATACCCGCCAACAGTGTTTTGTTCTGTAAACAAATGATAACCAAATCGTGTATAATATTGATAGTGCGGTGCGTCCTCCCGACACTAGAACCTAAACTGTAAATGTCTTGAAATGTGCGCCCCTGCGGTAGATGAGACAATTTATAAACCGACTGCAAGCCCGATTAATGGTATATACAAGTGTAGTTGTAACATAAGAAGTCGCTTAAACGCTAGTTGAAATGTATCCCCCACAATGTGCATTGGGAGCCCGACTAATTTGTAATTAATACCCCATTTCGAGAGCGTGATCCGTAAGCTAATGCGAGCCATTACACACACATACAACACCCCCACGCCTGTATGGATAATTGTAAATGTAAGAGAGCAATTGTTATGCCGCCCCTGTGTGCACGATCGCCATTCTGCGCGCATTTTGTGTAAATTCAGTAGCAGCCCAGCAAAGTCATATTTCTCTTAAAATACGTTTGGAAATATTTAAGTTTTTAGCCGGCCTGTTTTGTTCGTTTTCGTTTTACAATCGAATATCGAAAGATCAACCCGTACATTGATACAAGCATACAGCATCGTATGAACACTAGAGTATATATGCGTATACTTATACATACTTAATTCAAATGATTGTGAGTTAGTTTAATATTACATAAATATTAATTATAAATTACATTATTTGCAACTTAACCCGATCAACCAGCATATAAGATAAAAAAACAATATTGTCAAGTTATTAAAAATTGAAATAAATCTTAAATAAAAAAAACAAAAGTATATGCGATTTATTTTACACATGGTTCTATTTTTTTCTGTGTTTTACCTAAATAACTGAATCGTAATACCTCAGATTTTCTCTTCTAAACCAGGTGTAGTTTAAATGTAGCACATCCTTTTTGTATAAGCTGTTGTTACATTCAAAATTTCAATGTCGTCTGTCTTAGTAAATAGAATTTTGAGCTCTAGCGGATCGCTGAGTCGCTTGCAGCCGCATGTGAACCAGTTAAGTGCTTCTCCAGCTACTTTCAGGGAGAACCAGACTCAAGCCTCCGAGAAGCAGCAGACCTATGACGAACCTTACGTGATATTTCGAAGTTGGCTGATCGCTGCCCAAAAGCATGCGCCGCAGGTGCGTCCACGTTTGGCCTGTATGGCCACCGTCGACAAAGCCGGTGAGCCTGTGACCCGTCTGACTTGCATCGAGGCTGTTACCCCCGATGGAATCACGTTCTTTACGACGCTGGGCAGCCGCCAAGCGGGCGAGATCAGCACCAATCCCCATGTGTCGCTTCACTTTAATTGGGCGCCTCTCATGCGCAGCGTGCGGATCTCCGGAACCGCTCACCAATTGTCGGATGCGGAGGCTATAGACCAGTTCCGCCGATATCCCCGCCACGTCCAGATGAGCATTGCCTACGGACCACGCTACGCGGCGGCTGACTGGCGCAACCGCTCCGGGTTCTTTCAACGGATCGCCCATGGCCTGAAAAACTTGTTTGGGAAGCCGCCGGAGGAGATACCCATGCCGGCAAACTGGGGCGGCTACTTGCTGACGCCCAGTCTGTTTGAGTTCGGTATGCTCAGCGGTCCAAAGGCTGCGCGAACCCGAGTGCGCTTTCGGCGATGCCTTGAGATGCCAAGGGTGAGTCCTTTATATCTCCTTCTGAAGATGAAATAAGGAGGTTTAATGATAGTGAACTGAGATTTTATTTATATTTTATATATTACATTATATATTTTATATTTTACATTTAATATTTACTCTAGTAAATACTTCCTTCCTTTATAGGGAACCAGGATGGCCACCGTACAGGCGGAGCGAACGGATTGGGTCTATGATTCCATGGAGGAATGTGATTGACGAAGAAATCTTTGATATTTAAAATTAAAAAATTAAAAATAAAACAACTTAATGAAGTTTAAATTAATTTCTAGAAACTGTGATTTAAAATGAATAATTTAACAATAAACCAACTCAATAGCGTTTAGTTGCTCTACTTGATCGAAGGACTTTGCTTCTCGGAAGAGTATTTCATCCAAATTTTAATGAATTTAAAAGCGCAAACTCAACGGTGTTCGTGGCTTAAATGAATTATTTGCAATCTGGCTATCGCTTACACTGCTTACGTACTTAACGCCCTTTATGACTTTTCAAATTGGATTTGAATAAAAGCGTTCGGTCTCGCATCACCGCAGCAATCGCATTTAAAATGCATTAAAAGCGCGGCTCGCAGTCCGCTAATTGGATGTCCTTGGAGCCCATGTGGGTGGGTGGGCGAGTGCGGTACGTGAAAATGTAATACAATAAATGGGCGAGTGCAGTCAAGCGCAAAGAGTATTGCCCGCCGGGAAATGCGGGATGACTGTGGATGGATAGCTGCCGGGATGAGGAGGGACGGCAGACAACAACAAATAATGAAAGCTACAGCGCAAGGCCGGAAAAAAGCACACAGACCCCCCATTTTTTACCCGCCCGCTCTACAAATGCTTTTGCACTCCTTTGTAGGCATCGCTCCGTCCGCCTTTCGCTTGCTTCCTCGGTTTAGTTTTTGGCTTTCCTGTTTACTTTGTCGTCCTGTACGCTTTGTCATCTCCTTCGGCTCTCCGGCGTTTTGTTTTGCTCGGTCTGTTTCGGCTCTCTGGCTCCCTCCCGAAGGGTGTGTGTTGCGCTCGCTCTCCGCGTATCCTGCTCCGTGCGGCTCTCTTGCCGAGAGAGCGAAAACTTGTTGGCAAGGATAATGAATATTTCTTATTTTCGTTGCGAGCTCTGCAGGACAGGGTTGCCGGGTTGCTGTGGAATATTGAGACTTACAAAAAAAAGGATTAAGAAGAAAGTTTTACATGTTAGATAATTTTATATTTGTGTAATTAAATTATAAGAAATTTAAGGGTTAAAAAATAAATTAACTCTAAAGGGATAGTCGAGTAAATCAAGCTACTTTATTTAAGGATTCATCTCACAAATAAAAAAGAATTGATAACCATTTTAATTTCACTCTTTCTACGTGGTCCAAATGATTTCTTACTTTCCCACTTTTTAAGAATATTTAATAACTAAATATTCCCTAATATATTTTAAGTATGTGTTAGTATAATCTGTAGATAATCCTTGGTTATTGCCGCCCCCTAGCAACCCTGCTGGCTCTGGCTTTGGGCCAGGTCCACTCCCCGCTGGGCCACGCCGCACTCGGCGGCAGCTGACGGCGAACAGTGAGGGTTGCGGTCTCGTTCAGTTCGCCGCGCGGCTCCGGCAGTTTCGGTCCCAATCCCAGCCTCGGTCTCAGTCTCTGTTCCGTAGCAAACTTCAGCGGGCAGCAGAAGGAGCAGGAGCGGTGGAGCCCGACCCGACCAGAAAATAAAAATAGACAAAGGACAGGAACAATAACTCGAGGCGGCGAGCTAGCGTAGAATTTGTACATATACAATTAGACGGCGAGCGGAAGCAGGAAGTGGCGGAATAATTAAGGACAAAAACGCAATTTCAATTATCGTTAGTGTAATCTTGAATGTGAACTGTGAGAATTCGGTGTCCTCTGAGTGTGGTGTACTTTTTCCCTTTTCAAATTAGTTAGTGTGGCCTAATCAAATATATTTATAGTTAACGAACGGTATATACATGTGTTTATGTGCAAGTATTTTTGCTAAATTTATTAAATTGATATTGAATATATATACACTTTGGATGCGCAAGCAATTATTGTAATTTAAATAGGGAGACTTTGGCCGGTCTGCTTTTGAACGGCCAAGAAATAGAAACGGGATCCTTTTCGCCCCGTAAACGAGAGTGTGAGTGCGTGCGACCATTTGCTTTTGTCCCCTGAATCTGGGGGTGTGTCCGCAGGCAAACTTGGGGGAACATTTACATAAGCAGGACGACCAGCAGATGGGACGGCCACCTGCGGCTACACGGCGGCAACTCAACGCTGGGCTCCCTCGATCCTAAACACTGCGTGTCCTTGCAACGTGACAGCTCGATTGCCCGATTGTGTAAAAAGTATGCAAAGCGCACCCACAGCCCGACAATGGCCCACTTAAAACTGGACACCCTGCGCGTAGAGCGGGGTCCTCGCAGCCCCCGCCGTAGCAGTCCGAGCAGTGGAAGGAGCAGCGCCTGCAGCTCCGGTAGCATCTCCCCGGTGCCCATTATCCCGATCATAGCTATCAGCCACGATGGCGATGAGTCCGAGTCAGAGTCTGAGATTGAGACGGAGCCAGCGCGTCTCTTTCAGCGCCGCATGTCCACCAAGTGCTCCAACAACCTGGTAAGTGAATTAAGTCATTGGGTATTCGTTAAAAGTTTGTTTCCGACATTTATTTCCATTGAACATTTAATATAATTTAATTTGTTATCGAATCCCAGAAGCACTGACACAATCCGACACATGTGTCTTCAGCATTTTATCTATTTAATTATCCTTAATGGAGAGTCATAGTAAATGGATGTGTCAGTGAAGCAGGGTCATTAATTACTATTGACGATGTCAATTCTAGTCGATGCAATGTGGTAATTCTTTATAAAAGCTGACTCTGTTTAATGAAATGTTTATCGCGTTTAATTCATGGAACTTTTGTATTTATTTTCCTGTGTGCTGAGAGTCCTCCGGCTTTGTCACGGGAGGCACCATGGCGGTGCAGCAGAGCGTCCTCGCAAAACTTTCTGGAGCGGAAGTTGCATGCAAACTGGCAAACGTTAGGGGATCCGTGGGGGGGAGGGACTCCGCTTTATATGCGAGTTGCGTGTGTCGAGAGTTTATGTTTCAAGTACTTTAGTGCGCTGCACTGCTGCCAAAGGTCAGAGGCGCAGTTCAAGAAGCTGATAAAATATTTTAGTGTCGCTGCCGCATAGGTCAGGGGTCAGGGCAGCCCCCATTTGGTGATTGCGCCGCGCCCCTTCAATCATAATTTAAATGCATTATTAAGACGTAATCCGATGCCGGTCCCCTAAGTACAAAATTAAATAAAAATGTATCGACCAAGAAACAAAGCAAAAAAAAGCCAACCGAGGCTATTCACGTATTTTAATTAAACGTTGCCATAGTTGCCCGGCGGGCAAGGAATCAAAATGATGAAATGATGAAAATAACGAGAGAAAGGCAAGCCCCAAAAACTCCGCGAAGCCCGAGAAAAGCTTCAATTAAGGTCTTAATGGTTTTGGTGTTACTTTGAAGCGTCTAAGGCTAAGTATCTGGCCTCCATTCCCTCGCTCTCTGTGGGACAACGCGGCGTATGAATAATATTCCCGGGCTGCTGGTCATTTGATGTTAATTATACGCATCGTTGCACTGACACTACCCCTCAACTTTGGCCTTTGTGAAAGGATTTTTGTTGTATTTTTAGGCAGCGGCTGCTGCTGTTGACCCCTCCGAAAAAAATAAATATGTTGCCGGGGTCTCAAAAAGCACCCCTTATCTTCCGATTGCAAGTTGTGCTTTAAGCGAAGGCATTTATTATTTGTGATTTACGGTATTCGAGGGCTGGGCATAACAAATTTGCCTGATTGTGACAGACAAGCAACATTCAAGTGCTCCCATGTGGAGAGGGGCGTGGCCCCATAAGCACACATCTGCGTCCTGTGCTGTGTGTGGCCGTGTGGAGTGGGGTTTACACATGTCAAACCGCAAAACAATAAGCGAACGCCAAACAAAAGCCGCTTACTGCTCGGTCTTGATGGTTAGCGTGCTGCCAACGCCGACAGCGGCGACAATAAGACAATGGCGAGAGCCTCAACAGTTGGCCCACTGTGCGAGTCACTAGCTTAGAAACCGTAAATTGGTCCATAATTCAGAGCAGTCAAGAGAGCCTTTTCCTTAGAATTTGCATAAGCTACTAACAAACAGTTGTAACTCAACAAATGGAAAAGAAACTTTAGATATTAAATAAGTTAAAATATTGGGCTTTAAGTCATCATAGCCTAGAATAGGTTTAATTTATTCAATTTCAAAGCTTTTATTAAACCCTCTTTATTAAGCTCCTTAAATATATTTTGCTCTTAAATTTTCCAATGATCTGTCTTCTCTAAGATCTTAATATTATTGTAACAGATTAGCTTACCCACATTACTGCCTGCCACTGTAACCGTTCTCAGCCATTTAAATCCAACAATAAGCAAAACCTACTGTATAAACAAAGCCAGAAGTCTTGCCAACTCTTGGCCCCTGCCTCTTTCTTAGGTTCTTCCTTCGCGGGCCCACTTCTGTAGGTTGTTGCCGCAGTATCCTTGAGACTCGCTCCTTTCCTTGCCACGTGCTTGGCGAAAAAACGTTTGAATTATTTACGACTATTTACACAGACAATTGGCCAACTGTTTTGCGGCTCACGTGAGCCATCAAAGGATTCGCTCTCTCCAAAGCTAATTTCTTTAATTTGAAGCTGGAATTTTTTATTTTACTTACTTTCAAAGGTGAAAAGTCAGACAGGAGGTACAACGGAGGGAGACAAAGGCAAAGCAAAACAGGGAAAAATCTGGGTTGGGAAACTCTACGTTATGTTTACTTGCCCGACTGAGTGAGCAGCAGCAGCAGCAGCAACAGCAAGTCATATCCATATCTATGGACCGGCCTTTTTATTTATCTTGTATCTTTTTACCTGAGCAGAAACGAGGGGAGCACGGGCAGAGAGTGGGGAAGCATCAAATCAAAATCAATACCCGGCCAACGAAAATTTCAAACTTGTTTATCATCCCCTGGCTGATGGACTCTGGCTTTGTGGGCTTTATCCTTGGCCACTTTGGCGTATACTTGATGTGTCAGCGATTGGCCTCGTGGCCGTGCCACATGATTGATTGACGATGATTAATCTCGGCATGATATCCCGTAACTTTGATTTTTAGTCACAGTTTGGCGTTACTCTTGGCACAGGGGGGCTTTTCAATTTAATTCAATTTATGTCTTCTCTTTTCGGGGGTCAGTAAACTTAATATAAGGGCTTATAGAAAAAGAAAATATACAAAATATAGAATCAGTGTTGTTGACAAGAAATTCATTAATTTTTAAGACCCTCTAAGTACATTTTTTAAAGTCTAATCTCTAGCTATTCGACATATTCTTAAGAATATAGTTTTCAGATACTTTTTAATTTAGTAAACATCAAATCGGAGCTTTAATCTTTAAATAAATACGTATTATAAATGAAAATAAAGCAACATTTAAGGCAAATCGTGTAAGTAAACTTCTAGTGCTGCGGCTAAGTAAACATTTCCGTTTCCCCCTGTTCCATTTGCTGTACAAACACAAACCCAAATGGAATGGAATGGCTGCAACTCGACATCGTTGCAATGTCCGTTGATTTTTCAACGATTTTTCCATTATTATTTGTCGCTGAATTTCCTTTTAGCCCCGGAGCTGTTGCTGGTTCTGGTACTGGTGCGCTGGGTGACCTCGCCCGAAACTTAAACGGATCGGGGGATTGGGACTTTGTGCACCCAGCCAGCGGCATTCGGATCGATTTCTATGGCCACAGAGTTCGCTCGAATCAGAAAGTTTATTTGTCGTATAATTGGCCCAGATTATTGTCACTTTTGTCGCCTTTGGTGCCACGCTTATTTACACTTTCATACCAAGTACGTGTGAATAGAGCGTGGCGCTGTGTGTGGTCCCTCTTTGTGTGCACAATTGATTGCCGGCCATATTGACGCCCCCACGTTGGCCTTTGTTAGCCTGCAGCCAATTATTCGTGGACATCGAGCCCCGAGATTGCAAGTGACGGGCCCCGCAGAGAGCGTTGGAGTTGCTGACCGGAGTCCTGTCCAGTACTCGCTCGGGGAACTGAGTCCCATCTGTGTCTGCAGCAAGCGGTGCCTCTTGGCTTATTATTAACCCCGGCCCATTGACTCCGATCCGTGCAGCGTCAGCTCATCAATTGCTAATTGCCCTGGGCGAATTGCTGATGGAATTCGTTCAAAGTCCAGCTGAGATTGCACTCACTTTGTTTAAATGTACTATTTACAGGCTGCCATCATCAAGGAGGGATTTCTGCTGAAGCACACATGGTCCTTCCAGCGCTGGCGACGACGCTACTTTCGCCTGAAGCGAAATATGCTCTTCTACTCCAAGGATGAGAAGGTAAGTCCAACATAGAATTAATCAGTTCTCTCCTATGATTTAAACAATTATAAGTTAAAGTTGAGTTAAACTGCAACATCCAAACACTACGCCTTCGGGGAATTGGTTATTTTCCATCGCCCGCCAATGAATTCGAGCCTTTGGTGTGGGCTGACAGCGTTCGAATACACATCTCTGGTACCCTTTTGCCTTTCCACCTGACCGACGCGGTCCTTGTGTTTTGCCTTCTCAAATTGCCATGCAGCAAATTGCAGGATACAATTACGAAATGAAATTACCGCGCAGCGCGAAAGCAAAACAATGACGGGCGACATGCAAAAGGGGTGCTGGGGGGCAGGCGGGAACTACAGACAGGTGAGACAGACAGCAAATTGGTTTATTGCGTGCCCTACTCTATTCATCAATAATGAACGCTTTTAAAATGCCCGCCATCCAGGGACGACGACGACGCCTAATAGAATCAGAGTGTGGGAGAATTTTCGATGGCCATATATTGAGGCCAAAAGGTTGCGGGCTGATTGCAGTGGCTTTTAGTGACTCAATAAATCGAGTCGAGTCGCAGGCGCCTCAACTCAATTGCGGCGTGCCTGTCATTAATCACATTAGCAAAGCTAATTGCCTTATGAATCAATAATTTATCGGGGGTCTAGAAGTTGTGCAGAGCCGCAGGCACAATTACTGCAGGCTCTGAATTACTCAAATCAAGAGCAGTGGCTTAAAACGGATTACCCAACTTAATCTAGCTCGAATGGGTTCTTGGAAAAGTCCCGACTGACGTGCTGCTGAATGACGTCAATATCGGCTTGAAGACGCTCTTCAAAAGCAATTATTTCAACAACTTTGAAACAGGCAGCCGGCACTTCGGCTCTGGTTTTCTGCTTTGCATTACGAATATGCTATGAATGCATTACGTATACGCCACGTAAGGCTTTTATGCAATGTGAAGCATTAGAGTGCAAGCTGGCCTTGTTTTGTTCTGCAATGACGCATTTCCATTATGCAGAGTCGAAGGCAGTGCTGGGATTTACAATAATGCTACCTCAAGAGGCTTATATTAATTGGATAATATTATCTAAATTTCCCACATGATATTTAATACGCTGCATAACAGAAATCCAGAGTTCATAATGCAAGTGCGTGATAGCCTTACTCATGTACATACACATGTATGTATTTAATACTCTTTACGCGCACGATGGCTGTTTTTGATTACCGAGCAATAGCTTAAATGTAACGTAGTTTATATTTACTAAAATAAGAATTCATTTCGTTTATTTTAAGTTAATAAATAATAAACAAATATCAAAATCATACCCATAGACATAATGAACATTTTTGTCTATTTTTGAAAATTTAAACAATGTAACAAATTAAAAAAAAAATTTTAATTTGTTGTTTAATTCCGAGATCGCTAGAAAAACTCGCCTGTTGAGGGTCGGAAATAACTGCTTCATTAAATAAAATCATAATAACCTTCAAAAGGACCAGAATTTTTAGCTTTATGTAAGAGGACATTTATCCATATTTCAATGGAACAATTTTTAGGACTAAAAATATCATAACAAAGAAAAATTGCACAAAATTGTATTCGGCATACAAACCTTTGTTAGTTTTTCATAGGCTAATAAGTCTGCATACTTAAATTTCAATTTAAAGAAACCAAACACGGCTAATTGGATTCGATTTGTAATGCTGATTTATAGGGTCGAAGATGACTCTTTCACTCCGTAGACTTCCGACGGAAATTATAATTCCTTGCAAGGTTATAAAAAGGAACATTTTATTGTTAATAACACGATACTAATCTAAATTGTTAAAGGCTAAGGTGAAAAAAAAAAACAGGTGACAAAATGTCTACGCTATGGTAACCATGGAATGGATACCACGGGATGCCAAAATAATTAGCCCATTAGCGCTTGACGCCCCACGGGGAAGTCAAACGAACCACCGGCATTTATTTTGATTAAAAATTCTGTTTGATGCTCGATAAATAGACCTTAAGGTGGCTCTTTATTAAAAGGTTAATATCGCCGCCGTTTGCATTCCTTGGCGGACCGAAAAGTGCCTTGGAATACTCATTAAACGTAGGCACGAAATTTCAATTATAATTACGCATACGCCATGTTGCGCCCAAGCGGCTGCCAAGGTGGCCAATTTGTTGCCTGGCGTCCGTAGTAAACTCTAATAAAAACGGCAAGATGGCAAAACAAAGCCAGGGAAACAGAGGACGGCTGAAAACTACGCGTGCCAGACAAATACGCGGCCGCGTCTAAGTCGCCTCTGAGTTGAGGCACAAAAGGGATAAGCCTTTGGCAGGCTGCTAAAAAAAAAGAGGGGGAGAAACCATTTCGAGGGGACAGCTAGCTGATGTTGATGCTCATGTTGATGATGGCTGTGCTGCTCGTAAAAGCGCAAATTTTTGTTTGCATTGTTTTCATCGCAGCCTTCTACTTAGACCCCACGATTTTCTCAGCCCCCTCCGAGTCCTTGTTGTTTTGGCCCGCGAAACTTACGAAGCTCCTTTCGGCTGGCTCTGCCTCTTCTTCGCACTGCACGCGACCCGGCAACAAGAGCAACAACATCTGGCCCAAAACGAAACCCACCACAGTTGTAAAGTTGTAGTACTCGGCTTTTTGGCCATGTGCGCGCTCCCAAGCCATAGGATGGGGATGCTGTGTATTTGTGTGCGGGATTTGTTTTGAAACGTGAAAGCTTCCCTCCCCCAAGAGAAGGCGAGAGCGAGAGAGGGTCTATGAAAAGAGAAAAAGCTCTTGATTTTGGGTTACCAGGGTATCCTGAAATTAAATTTCCATTAAGGAAATATTATTCTTTGAGATGTTACTGTGTCATTTTTATAATTTAATCAGCAATAAGGAACAATTGTAATGATAAATGGAAACTAAAATATTTAAAAACTAAAGTTACGAGCCCCAAAGACCCATGCCAGCACTTGCCACATTTCTCTCAGTGTCGGCTCAAGAGAGCTTTGGCCCTAGAGCGCCCTCCACCCGCTTGGCGCACCTGTAAATATTTGTATCCTTTCGAGCGCATGGCAAGCAGATGGAGAGGCAGGCAGCCAGGACGTCTGTGCGTGGTGAATTTCCAAAGACGGCCAATAAAAGCGACGGCTCCGCAGGACCTCAGCTCAGTTCGAACTCAACGAAGCGATGTGCCACAACTCAGCGACTTCAACAGCAGCATCCACATCGATATCAACAGTCACATAAACATCACAGAAGCCGAGGTGTGGGCCTATCGGGCCGAGTAATTAATTATTTAACCGCAAGGAAACTCAACATCGATAAAGTTACATAAAACAATCATTTACGTTTAAAAGGAGGTCGAACAATAAGTGAATTTATTTAGTTTTGAGGCGGCGGCGCGGCCGTTGCCAGCGCCTAAAGATTTGCGCGTGAATTTGGGTATCGGTTCAAGTGAGATGTGAGCCAAAAAGAACAAAAGAACTTTCCGCCGGAAACTCAAAGGAGCAACAGTTCCAAAAACCATAAACTAAACGCCCAAGTCACCGCTAAATCAATATTCTGTGTGTTATTCGGGGTAAGTTAAGCCCGTTTATACGTCCTCCTCCCTTTATATTTCCATTTCCATGCCGCTTTCGGGCAAATTATTTGTCCTGGGCTTACCAAAGTTTCTAACGGCTTTGCCCGGGCATTAATCCTGGAACAAATACATTTATATGTGGAGATTTGTGAGCCTGCCAAAAACTTTTAATTGCCTAATTTAATTAATGCGCGCTAGTTGAGCCAATGCTCGATTGGGGCTTAAGACATTTATTTAAACTTGGCCGGAACAGGCAGCTATTTATATTCTGATGGAATGGCTGTCCCGACCGCTCCCTCCTGGCATTGTGTGGGTTTGGGTTGAAGTATAATATCAACCGCAGACAAATATCTAATTGACTCCGAACAGTTAACGCAAACACACGCAATCAATCCTGTGGGGAGCAGTGACCTTTCGTCTGGCCGGGATGTCTGGTTTCGAACTGTGCTGGCAACTTCTCGTTCATCCCAGTCTAGTACCCGTTCCCCGAACAGAAACGGGGGCACTTTCTGGCTAATTACAACGGCACACAGACGTCCCTAGCTGAGGAGCATATGCGTATTAAATGGCAACACGAGGCTGCCAAACAATCAGCCAAAGTGACATTTCTGCCAGGATAATTGTGTGCATATTTATCAAGGGGGCCCAGCGGAGGACAGTGAGGGAAGAGGACATGTGTGCCACTCTGAATGGGATACAGGAGCACGCTCTGCCCTGCCCGATAATGGACTGTAGGTATTACCTGGAGCATATTGTCCTGTTAGCTCTTACACTTGGCAGAATAATTGTCCTAGTGTTTTTCTCTGGAAAACTTGTACACTTTTATCTGAAACAAAAGTATTATTTACCTTTACAAGTATTTGACTTGTAAAAAAGTTTTGCACTTTTGCATAAATTTAATTCGTAGAAAAATGTACTTTTGCATCAATTTAATGAGTAGTAAAATGTTTCTGAGAACAATTAGACCGTTACAAGAAAATAGACTTCAAGAGAATTGTGTAGTTATTATTATTTGTAGGGCAGCTTCTGGCTAAATGACTTTGCTAACGAAGCTTGTTTTTTTTAGAAAGAAAACTAAATAATAACTGAAAAACTGTATCATAATATATTTAGATAGAAGAAATAAATATATTTTAAAGAAACAATTTAAGTATAAGGTTCTAGGAAAACCTAATCATAAAAAAACTATTTCTTAGGAGAGTCTGCTTACAAAAAGTTTCCTCTTGGAAGTTTTCTGGCTCCCTAAAAAATATGATTTAATGGAAAAGAATTAAAAAACTGTTCAATCATTTACCCAATTTTAATTTCCATTTCCTGCTCATTTTTTTTAGAGTGCACTGCCTTTGTGTATGTGTATCGTGCCTGCGGCAAATGATTGCGTGCCTCGAATGCTATCAGCACTTTTGTCCCGACATGTGCGTGTCCCACACACAGGCACCAGCACCTACACTGAGCATGATGTCCTGCGGCCGTGTGCAAATGTTTATTGTATTATTGTATTAGTGTGTTGAAAAATTTACATGGTGCCGCGCCCGCTTCCCTCGAGCAGGCCGTGTGTAGTAATGTAAGCAGTGGACAATGAGCACATTGCCATTTCGGTGTCCTGTCGGTATTCAATGCTCAGCATTCAGTTTAGTATCCTGTGGCCAGGTGCTGTTCCGGTGTCTGCAGGGGAGATTAAGTTCTTCCAATGTGTAGCAATGCCTTTTTTCGGTTTGGTATTAGCCAATTTCCTTTCAGGCTCGTGGTCCCATAAAATTAGCAAATCATGTTTGGATTTTATTGCTAGGGCAGCATTAGGACCGGAATAATTAAAGCGGCAAGACTCGCATGAGAGCGTTGAAGTAATAAAGAACTTTACGATGACTTGGAATACTATTGCTGTCTTAATTTTTTAATTAATCATTGAAATAAGTTTTAAATAATTTGAAATGCTGAAAAGTACCAGTCGTAAATAAAACATTCGATTATTTAAATCAAACGCATCTAACCAAAACTTCCTTTCCATTAATTGTATAATGTAAAAACAATTTGATTAAAAATTAAACGGCACCTAAAGTGAAAATCAACAAGCGACAACCTTAATTAAAGCATTCCCGTAATACTTTTCAATTACCAACAGGACACTTTACCCGTAAACATGTAATTGTACAAATAAATTACGTTTTTATAAAGTTATTCAAACGCGGGGGGTCATTTTGTTTTTTAATAAATGCCAATCATGCATAATTGAAATCCCATTAAGGCTCTGCAGGATAATGAAACAGTCTGCACACAGGAATTCGGACCGCTGACGTCAGCCGCCATTGAGTGCGGTAAACAGTCCGACACTTTTCACTTTGCGTTCATATTTTTGGCTTTATTTTTCGGTAAACGCGATTAAGTTTTCATAAGCAGAAAACTTGTGATGTCCTTCGCCATCCATTCGGTTTGGACCTAAAATTAGACACAAAGGTCGAATATATTGCCTGCAACCGGAGGTCGAAAGTTTCACATTCGGTGGGACCGGGGCCGGGCTGTCAGGGATTTTAAAATGTGCATTTCTGAAGAGACAGAGGAGACGGACGAAGACAAATGTTGACACAGTCAGGTGGGTCAGATAGCCCAAGACTTGGCAAAACTTGTGACTCAGACAGACAAATCCCACAGAAGGAATGCAAGAATTTATAACCAAAATCCTTTGGCGAAAAGTTCTTAGCCAGCTGCAGGCAGCATAGGTTCAGAGAGGAGGATACAATCCGCTAGCCAAACTGTCTGCAAACTGGGGGATCAAAATGAAATGTACAAATCGTAGGGCACACACTTTCTATAAGGCCAATTTGCATTTTATTCGAGCATTTTCCGTCGGGACTCACTCGATGGCAACAGCTGCGAGTGCATAATTTGCAGGCTTAGTTTTCGAAAAGGTTTGCTGTGCTAGCTGGTAATTTATGGACACCCAACCCCAGGCAAATCAGACCCAATGAGGTCACACATGGGCTCCCCCCAGTGTCGGAGGCAGAGTCAGGGGCAGAGTCACGTGCCGACAGCCCACAAAAAAAGGGCAGACATTTGTTTCGCTTTTCTGGGCAAAATCGATGGCCTGATATGGGTCTGAATGTGAAACAATGGAGGCAGCCACATGTGATATTTTGACAAACTGCATAAACAAAGCGAGGATTATGCATGCACGGAGAGCATCACAATGAATTCAAATTAATTCCACGAAAGTGATTTTGAGTTCTTCGAATTTATCGTGTGTGAGTGGTTGGCAGGTAAATATTTACACTAATTCACTGCGAAAAAATTAAAAAAATTTTAAATCGCTTAATGCCAGTAATCTTAATTTAAACAAGACAGAAAGTTAACTTGCATACCCGAAATATGATTATAACAAAGCCAAAAAAGCATCAACGTATTCAGATGATATAATTTACATTAAATGCATTAAATTTTGTTCCTTACTGTAAATTGTATATATTTTAAATAATTCAAATCAAACCTTTTTTTCTGTACAGCCTTTGTAAGTCTTATCTCTTTGATACGTCTTTGTTTTGTCCAACTTTTTGATGGAACAATTCTTCGCCTGCTGGCCGAGTTATCCTCTGATATCCGCATCCGTGTCAGTCAACAATCCCTAACAGAGAAAATTGTCAGCCCGCCAATGATGAGCTGCAGCCAAATGAAAAAATGTCAACGAGATGAAGGCGGATGTGATCCGGCAGTTGGGGATTGCTGAGAAAATCTCGAGACACGTCCAGTTTTAGTTTCTGTTTCAGTGCCTGTCCCGGTTATAGTCCCAGATTCAGTTCCAGTTCCAGTGTTCCAGTTCCAGTCCCAGTCGCAGTCCTTTCATCGCGTCAGGCCCAGCTGTCGTAGATGTGTTGTTGCCTTGTGGCATTTACACGCAACAAAATAAAGAGGAATTTTTTAAGTGGTTTTAATATTATGCTTAAATCTTGCCTAAAGTACTTTGAAAAAGTTGGTTAAAAAGGCTTTAAATAATTAATAAATAAAATAAACAAAGCATAAAGTAATAGAATAGATTTTTTCAATTTTATTTGAAAGTAACGAAATTCTTAAGCAAATGCACACGTATTTCTCTCAGTGCCCATCACTGAGATGCTCGCTGCTCCCAACTACCGCCAGTTGGCGCTAGTTTAATCAGCATAAATGTTGCCCTCGCATGTGGCGCCGCCTGGGCCTACTCATTTTGCCGTTTTGCATACTGGAGCGGCTTTACGGACTTTAATGACTGCATAAACATCGACCCAGAAGTGGCGCACTTGCTCATCTGCCCGGGCCGCGAGAGGCGGCGTGTCCTTGCCTCCGTGCGTCCCGCAACATCCTGCACTTAATGAACTTGTTCATTTGTTGCACGTGAACGGAATAAAAGCCTTGAGTGTGTCGCACTATAAGGATGTCGACAGTAGTACGTATATTTCTATATTTCTCTTGTCATTCAATGCTACGTGACAAGGGGAGCTGGCAGGACGATAATGACGGGAAGATGGCGATGTGCTCAGCATTGACACTGAAGGCAGCCGCTCCTCGGCTCGTTTTGTATTATCTAAATTTCATATTTATTTAGGTGGGTTTTATGCCGAATCCCCACTGAACCGTCGCGATGCTGCATTGTGTGTCACCCAGCATTGGGATATCCTCTGGCTTCCTTAGGGGAGGCGGAAATTAATATAATCAAAGGACGAAATGAATTTGAGCGCGAACGAAACAAATCAGCAGAATAATTCCCGGATGACTGTCAGAGGGAAAACTTGTCGTATTAATGCGATAGCCATCACATAAATACACACAGGACGAACAATGGCCAAAACCAATTTAAGGACCATTTGAAATATTACGCATACCACACGTTGGCCGCCCGACAAAGCACACGCACACGCACACGCTGCCCCAGAAGTTGGATTAATTCGGGGCGGGCGAAGTGGGCGAGCGGTCAATTGCCATGTCCTCTGGCCCCGTCCAGGACCTCCTTCGCCTCATCCCCACCTCCTCCCCGGGGATCCCCGCCACTCGTCATAATGCGTTGTGGGGGCTTAGCCGTCATTTATGTCGGCGACATCTGCGTCTAGCTCACTCGTTAAATGCCTCAGGTCGCCTAATCTCCTGTTTGTATGCAGGCCGCAGGATCAACTTTGTCGGTGGGAAAAGTTTTCTTTGCCCGGGCATTAGGCGGAAACTCCCGGGAGTTTTCTTCTCTAAACATTCGTGGGTGTCGCCATGCTAAGCTGCTCCAAATTTCATGCAAATTAAGTTTATTTTCATTTCTGTATTAGCAATCGATTAACAATTGGTTAGCGTGCCTAATCTGTCAGCGGATATATTTTCTTTTCATTTGCGAGATACCTTTCCGGTGGCCCGTTTTAGTTTCAAGCATTTTACGTAATACCCACGGTAGGTGAAAAGTCTGCGTCCCCTGCGCTGGCTGAGTATGTAAATTTATTCAGATATGTGCTGGCAAGAACCTTCTAGAAGACCGAGGACGTTTCCGGGGGCAAGGCGGTCTCAAGGGTGCATTAAGCTAACAAGCGTACTAAATGTACTACAAAACGTGGCAACAACAAACCGCAGAGACAGTGACGTCGGCACTGAAGTGTTGCCAACACTCTAGCAGCCCACGGGTGTGCGCGCCTCAGTGTGTGTGTGCGGAGGGAGAAAAGCGTCGGAAAAACTTATGCAATGAAAAGCGATGCAAGAAATAAATTGCAAGCTGCGGCGGCTCTTCTTGTAAACATGTGCTCATTAGTTCCTGGCAGCCGGCTGAAGATGCATTTGTTCAGGGCGGTCATTGGAAATGCAATTAGAAAAGCTAGTTCAGTGTAAGGCCAAAGGTCAGGGCACACACGCTTGCCACATTAAATTGATTTGAAATATTCGAAAACCTTCTCCGGGCAGGTCTTTAAATTTGCAGAGTGGAAAAGCCTGGGCCTGCCATCTGACCGGAAATGAAAAATATTCTAGATGAACAGTCGCAGCGGCCGCCGTCAGATGCAGCTCGTGAAGTGCGGAACTTCCGCTTTGGCCTCCCGTAACTTTCAAGGCTGCCCGGCTGGAATCGAGAGGCGTCCTCCGCAGTAATGTTGCCATGGCACCTCTATGACTGGCAAATATTAAGGACGGCCCAAGGACCAACGCCCAACTGCCATTACCATTCTCATTTTGAGTTATGTGTGACTAAATTGACATTTCACCTTGATTAATGGGCTCGGAGGTGGGGACACGGGATTCGGATCCGGGACTTGGGATTCGGGACAGCTTCATCATGGTGCCCGGTTCCAGATTCGGTTCGCTGGCCAGAGCCGAGCCACGAGCCACGAGCCAAGTTCCGAGACGAGGTCATTGTCTTTTGTGTGCGACTCAAATTTATTGTAGCGCATTAATTCCCTCGCGGCGGATAGGAATCTTTTTAAATGGAAAGCAATTACTGGCGGCGGATCGCCGCTTTTGTTGCGGCTCATCCTCGGCCCGGATAGGAGCCTACATATTTGATTCATTTGGAAATTGTTTGGCCAGAAGCGGCAGAGACGCAAGGGTTAGCGGAGAGTTAAGGGCGAAAACTTGGTGGCTAACGGGGCGCATGAATATTTAATTGACGTTCAGCCCTCGGGCGGAAAAAGGTACAAGCGCTGGCTTTTAAATAAATTCTGTGCAAAATTCCTGGACAATTTCAGTGGCTGAAACGGAAATTATTTACCTTATTTTTCTGTTGTGTGCCGGACCATTGAACGCCCGTCTATTACTTTAAAAGTTTATTTACTTCTTGTCGTTTTATTTCTGCAAGCCTTTCTTTATTAATTTATCATTATAATTTATACGAATTTCGCTTGTTTCATCTCTGTCAGCGACCGAAAGTTTCTTTTGAAAATTTCCCTTCTTCATGAAAGGGAAAACCAAAGTTTTAAATAACGCAAAATCGGGACACAAAACGGCGCCAAACTCACAGAGGCATAAATGGCCGAAAGGGAAGACCGAAACGGCTTTCGTGCCCCTCATTTCGTCCCCAACCGGGGGCCAGGCACTCGTGCGGCATCGAAATGCTTAGCCAAAAGTTTTTGGGCCAAAGACAATTTCGGCCACCTTGCTCTCCGGCAAAACACATTCATCGACAAAAGGTAACGCCAGAAATGGGTCGCAACAAAGGCCTCCTCTTGCCTCTTATTGAGTGGGAATCCTTTGTGTGACAGTGTCCTGAGGAGGGCGATGGCCTTCTAAAATTTCCGGCCAGCGTTGCCATGGGTAGCCCCAGCCTGTCAAAAGGAAATCTTTCCTAGGCTGCGCAGTAAATGATTTGCGGACTGACACTCGGGAGTGGGGGCAGTAATGTGCCAATTATATGGCCATTTAGTGTAAGCGAAATATACTTGATTCGATTTGCTTGTTTCTTGATCCGACCCTTCGCCGGCTTTCCATTGAGAAGCTGTCGTAAATCAATCAAGGTGCTCTTAAGTATATATCTGTTTTCGACTAAAATTTAATCAACGCCAAATACATTTATTAGATAAGCTTAATGCACATAAAAAGGCCGAAGGACCTTATAAAATTAAATAAAATAGAGATAAGCACTTTAGAGGCTGTCTTCTTCAAGAAACAAGCTGGAAAGTCAACTAAAATAACCTCATTTGCTTGCCTCTAACATGCAAATTGAAAAACTGTTTTCGCAGGCAGCACAGGGATTTTCATTTTAATTTTAAGCTGCCATAAACAACAAGTAAAAATAGAAGATAAGCAAACCGAGCTTGGCCAAACTTTGCACACGCACACACCGCTCCGAACCGCACAAGTTTCGCAAAAACACCAGGTAAATGGGGCAAGTTATCATTAACACCTCGCTGATCCCGGCTTCTTCTTCTCGTCCCCGGAATCCTGCGCCCTGGAGAAATTAAATGGGGACAACGACGGGGCTAGAAAGGTGTTGGCAGTCGCTGTGGGCGCGTGATTCCCAAATTGATGGGCGGCCCGGCCCGGCAAGGCACGGCACTCTCAGGTTACGTGGCATCAGCATTTATGCGAGGATTTACGCTCGAAAATAAATCCTTCACGTGGTATTAAGGAGATGCGTACTCTCTGCGGCTTTGGGCTCCGGCTTCGGGTCCGACTCCGGCTCTCTTTTCCCCCTTTGGGCTTGCTGGTGGCCCAGTTTATGCACATTTTATGAATATTTCCGTTTTAAGTGGTTTATGTATTGTGCCCTAATGGTAAATGTCGGCCAAAGTTGTCCGAGTCATTGGCTCCGCAAACACCATCGTTTATTGAAAAAGTTCCGGGAAGGCTTTGGGTTTGGGTTAAAGAACATAAGTCACTATTATTTAGGGCACTCAGAAAAATAAAACTAAACTTTTTTGTATCTAGTTTTACATTTAATTCCACTTAATTTCAGAAATCCTTATTTGCTTATGAAAACCTTTTTTAACATAACCAATTTAAGGAAATACAAGCATAAAAGTAAGGAAAAATATAACAAAAATATTATTTCCATTAAAATATATAAACTAAGGACTGTTCATCAACTTTTAAATGAAATAGCTCATATGTTCTTTTTTTTTAAATGCTGAGAACGGTTGCATATCCCCAAGTTTTAGCTTAAAAAAATTATATAAAAAAGTAGTTTGCTGTTTACAAACTTTGTTTTGCACATTTTTATGTCAAAAGTTCAGGGTTTAATTTCAGTTTTTTTCGTGAGTGCATTGCTGACAAAACTTTGCCCTCGTGCTGGGGGGCGGCACAAAGTTTTTTACTCGTCTAGCTAATAATTTATTTGAGCACAGAGCACCATATAATTTTTACTGTCTGCTGGCTGTGCATGTTTTAGCAGGACCAGAACAAGTTGCCATCATAAATGTTTAATTTATAATGTGCAATCTTGGCATGGCCAGTTGGCAAGGCAGGAGTCAACCTTTTTCGCCAAATTAATGCACATTTATTAGGCTGCCAGCCAGGCAGAACCGCCGGGGTCACACTTTTGTGCAGAGTCCGCCTGATAATCGCTGGCCAGTCGGATCTGGTCCCGGTCTGGCCGGAAGCGTTTTTGGTTCTTATCAAGCTGCTGAAACTGGCACGGGAAACATCATTTTATCAAGCCCGAAACGAGGTCATGTGGGTTTTCGTCGTTTCATCTCGGAGGCCGAAAAAGGCCGGGCGACTGGCAAACATGTGGAGTTGCTTCCAGCAACGGTTTTCCACATCCATCCCTGTGCCTTTTTTTCTCCTTCTCACTCTGCACTATGGGGTTTTTGACCAGTTTTTGTGGCATTAATTAATAACTCGGTCAGTTTTAAAGATATCAACATGAAACTTTACCAATCATCATTATTTGATCCTAGGCACATATAGTATGAAAATCGTTCGGATCAGGAAACTATATC
>JAEIIL010024085.1:89-21124 GCA_018905715.1 Drosophila lini | reverse complement strand
AGTCAAGAAAACACATATTCTAAGGTGTAAAATACATCAAACTAAGAGATAAAAAAACTTTGCAGTGAAGAATTCATTATATAAATATTACTGGATATTTTGAACTATTTTCTTAGGTGTTTTTTACTCCTCAAAATTGAGTTAAAAATAAAATTCATGCAAATAAAGTAACCTTTATTGTTGATTAATTAAACCAACCTAAACCCTTCATTGGCTAAAGACTCGACAATTTGATTTACATGCTTCGGCGGAAACTTTTTAATTATATAGAAGGCAGTCCTGTTGGGATAGATTGGATTGGTTCTAGGCCCACCCATGGGCAGGTGCCAATATTAAATAGTTTAAATGAGCAGCAGCCACCACCAGGTGGAGAGCCAGGCAGGCACGTGCAGCCGGCGGGGTGAGGTGGATTGCGGCTGCTGGAGTGGCGCTGGCGGGGTCAGAGGGCAGGACTGACTTTATGGCCGTGTGATAAGCAGGCAAGAGACCCTTTTTGATTTGGTTTTGGATTTGCGGTTGCCGTCGGAGCAGCTCCATTTGCCTTCAGCTCGTTAGTTATGCACAGCGGTGGGACTGGGACGGGGCCCAAGTCCGGATGCGGGAAAGCGAACTGGGACTTGAGGTTTATTTAAAAGGGCAGTGCCACATGTTTGAGGTTTCCTTTTGTGCCAAGCGGTGTTTGTGTGTGTGTGTTGTGTGTGTGTGCTGGTTGGTTTTAATATGACACCTTGGCCGATGGTAATTTATCACCTCTGCGCCGGGGACATATGCTCCCCGACCGCCTCTTCCCGGGGCTTTTAAAACACTGAAGGGACTAATCCCACCGAAACTGACTGAAATGTGGGTCCAACTGATGCTGGCCTACAGATAATTAGAGCCCGGCCAGGAGAAGATTTATGCATGCGTGTAAACGGCTTAAAGTGCCACAAAATAATGCCAAAAGAAATAGTCAACAAAAAAAGCTGGGAGGAGGGGTGTCCAAATTAAATGCAAACAGGTTAAGCGTCTAATTAAATCACTGAGACCAAAAAGGGGGCTCAGAAATGTCACAGATTTGATATGGCCCATCAATCTGGGCCCAGGCATTGTCCCATTTGTTAATTAAGTTTGCAACGAACCTTTATCAACCGAAGCCAAGGCTTACGTTTTAAAAATTAAAAAGCCTTTGTGGTTCACCCAAGGGCCACACTACGTATACGTGATGGAAAATTTTATTTGCATTGCATTGCATTTAAAATATATATTTGCCATATTTGTGCTTGCATATTTGCCCAACACTCGAAGGAAACAATTGGAATTTCAAGTGCTCGGCAAGCAGCCGAACTCTTTCGGTTTTCCTTTTCCGTTTTTTTTTTTTGGACAAATCTCAACAGAAATCAATGCAAATTCGAATGGCACTCATGTGGATTAGAGTTGGCGGGATTTTGGGCACTACAGCTGTGGGGATTTTTATGAGCAAGTCGCTCGCATTATATCGAAAATCTGTTGGCAGGAAGATAACGTTCGGTCGAAATTATAAACGAATTTGTAGGGGGTTTGAGCAGCGGAATCGGTAGTCGCGCCGGCAGGATTCATTTGATATGCGCGACATGTAGGAAGTTGCTTTGCCGGCGGTTGGGTTTCACTCGCCCCCGTTGTCATCATCATCATCAGGCTCTGCCTCAGTTTCAGCTTGGAGATCAAAGAGCCTTGACAAGAGTCTAGGTCGGCCCGAAAACCTATTCGCCACGTCTGCTCTAATGAGCCATAAAAATGTTGCCTAAACGGTTGCCGACTTTGGCAACTTCTAAGCGCATTGCTAAGGTGACAATACTGCTGGAATTATGCGTAGAGAATCGTCGCAGGGCGAGATGAGGGGTTTTTGGCACTGTCATAGCTACCGTCTCAGATATCAGCTTCAGACATAGTCAACGAAATATATTCAAAAACTTCAGTTGGTAAATTCAATTCAACTTTGCTTTTTATGCCACCCAGCAATGTTCAGGAACTGGGCGATATCTTTGTTACTTAGCGAAGGATGAAAGAAGATTGTCTATGGAGATTTTTCTAGCCAAAAATGTGAATTTTTTAAATGCTTAAAAAATGTATTAAAACTGTCGATAGAGGAAATGTTTTTATGGATAAATTTGATATGTTTTGGTAAGCAGAATCTGAATCTTTTTTGAGATTTTCTATTAGGGTTCCGGTTTAAAGGGTGTATAAGTTATAAAGTTGTATCAAAGGTAATATTAAGAAGAAGATTCATAGCTCTATATAATTATTTTTATTTATTTTTTTAAATCACATTTTCCCTACAACAGGGTAACATCCCCGTCGACTTCCGGATAGATTTGCCCAGCTTTTTTGCCTTATCCAAGTTTGCTTTGCCAAACTTTTGTTATCGACTGTCGCAGTAGCAGCAGCAGCAGCAGCAGCAGAAATAAAAAGAAATATTATAAAGTAAAACATTATGTTAATACAACACTTTGTTTTGCTGTACTTCATATCTTGGCCACGTCCCCCGCCGCACCTCTCGAATAACTTTTGGCATATTCGACTGGCGACCGGCAACTGGCGACTCGGCGACTCGGCGGCGTCAGGGCGACAATAAATCAAAGTTTATAATATTAATTTTAAATTCAAAATGCGGCGGCGGCGGCGTTGAAACTTTAAGGTTTTGCCTCGATGCCGCCGCTCGGCAAATTAAACAGAAAACTTTTACCAACTTTGCCGGACGGAAAGCTGAAAAACGTAACCCCAGCAACTGTTTTATTATTAACTTAATTTGCTGGTGTGCCACAAAGCGGCCAACTTATTCGCAGAAAATATAAAAACAAAATAAATAAAATCAAATAGCTGTTATAAAAAAAAATGGTAGAGCGAAACTTGTTTGCTCTCAAGTCGGGAAATTTTTATTAGCCGCCCCCAAAGTTTGCCAGAGCCACTGTAAAAAAAAACCCCGAACCAAAAGAATCAATCCCTACGGCCAAGTCAGGAATTCTGAGTATTTTATTTATCAACTCACGCAGCAAGAAAAACCCCAGAAAAAAGTACAGAGAAAGCAGAAGGGACTGAATGAAAAAGAGAAACGGAAAACTGCAACCTGAACAATTTCCAGAGTTTCAATTCAACTTATGAAACAGCTCGCGGCCATATCGATTTCACGCTTGACGCTAAGAAAATTAACTTTGCCCGAGCGCAAGACTCCACGAAAAACCAACAGCTGCAGGGGTAGCAGATACTTCGATGCGTATGACAGGGGCGGGGGGCGGGAAAAACCCAAGAAAAGCGGGTGGCAGGAAGCGAGAGGCCGCATGCCATTCCTAAGCCCTGCACGTACTGCGGGTCCAAATATTGTAAGTGATTTGGTGAAGTTCCCAAAAAAAAAAAAGAGAAGGAAACCCGCCCCGAGTCGAGTCCCCACATGCCAAACGGAAAGGTGTACAGCAAGAGGCAACGTGCTTGTAATGTCGATTCAGTGCGCCTAATTTGCTACACTCAAGCCTGAATGGGGGCCTGAGGTCGTCGGAGGTCCCTGGATTCTGGGGGCAATTTTCATAATTCACTTGCCACTCCCCCCGGCCTCCAGTTAGACTTTGAACTTCACTTCAAAACTGGTCATTAGCCATACGCATTGCCAGCACTTTTCAAATGTCATTTGCCGTTTTGTGGCCCCAACTTCATTAGGCACATGGCATTGGGCTTGGACTCTGCCCCTGCTTCGGCCTCTGCCTCTCTCCCCTCTCCCCTCTCCCAGCTGAGGTCACAGGACACTCTGGTCGAGGGACGGCCAGTGCAATTACTGCAAAAGTTCGCGCAAAACAACTTTTTGACTTTGGCGCGTAAAATTCAATGAAAATGCCATTATTTGAGCCAGCCGGTTTTTCGGACAGACGGACGGACGGCCGGACAGACAACAATGAGCTACGAGCGGGACCGCAACGGATTCCCGCCAGAGGTAGGACTCCAAAATGTGCGAACAATGTTTATGGGAGCGGAGAGACAAATGCAGTTGGACAACATTATCGGCGAGTGTCCAATGTGGAAAACAGGAGCGCAGCAGCAGCGGAGGAGCGGGTGTAATGGCGGTCCTTTGGAGCGGCAGGATTGGTTGCGGAATGGTGTGGTCACTGATATATTGACAAAGATTTCTGTCGAATGGAAAGCCTCCAGTGTATAGCTTAATTTTGAGACTTTAATTTTGTAAGGGATTTTTAAGGGGATTGAAATTGGAGTTGGGCATTAGAAAATATATTCTAGGCTTTTATTGTTGATAATTATAATAAAAGATACATAACACAACAAACTATGTCTGAAGATGTAAATGTATATTTTAAACTATCTACAATTTAAATATGATTTTACGTTTATTTCCCTATTTTAAAACGCTCTAAAATCTTCTCAAATCTTCTCATTCCTCCAACAATTTTCATTTCCCCTTAGAATCCCCTGAGCAGTGTAGATACTTCCGTGTTGGTACACTTTAAACTCCCCTCACAACTGCGTTATCCAATCATATCGGTGACCAATTACATTTGCACCATTCTGCATTTCCAGCTAACGCTGCAAGGGTCTCTTTTGGCCACCAAACAGGTGGCAGTTGGATGCCGGCGATAATAGTGGCCAAAGTCAGACACTCCTGCTATCAGCTGGAAAATTATACGAAATTGGCAGCAGAATGGCGTTTGGTTATCAGGGTTGCGGTGACCTCCCAGTGTAGTGTTGTTTCTGTTTGCTGTTTCGATGGTTTGCAGGTCAAGTATACGCCGCGTGGTCCACCTGAAAACGAAACCCGTACTCATTGCAGTTAATTTATCTTAATTAGCCGCTGTCTGCACTAAATTACTATAATTAACTGGTGCCACTTGATTACTTTTGTTAGCCAGGTCACAGACAAAACGAGTTAATTGCACTTTGTGTCTGTCGCCGGCTTATTAAAATCAAATCGGTATCTTAGCTGGCTGTCAAACTTTTCGTTAACCTAATTAGAGAGTTGAGAAAAATACTATACATGCTCGAGGGATTTATTCAGCTCACAGCGGAAATGACAACTGAGATACCAATTGCAAGTTGGCCCCTGTGTGTGTTGCAGCTAGTCAGCGTGTGGCTTGGCTCTCATTAATTCCATACGGCCAAGACCCCTGGCGCGGCAGGCATTCGTGCTTCAAAAGTCGCATAAATCACATGCGAAACTAGGGCCATAATTTAAAGAGTTCGGTTTCGGGGAGTTTTCCAGGCCACAGACACACAAATGAAATGGAGCACGTAGATCGACTTTTGCACCGCAGGCTTTTTAATATTTTATGCAATTTGCTGCACGAATGCAATCAAAAACAATTTTCGCAGCTTAAAAACCGCATTTATTTACTGGGTCTAGCACTTTTTCTTACCTGCTGCAGGTGCATATTGCAATTTTTTGGAGGAAAGTAATAAATGCTTGATGTTTTGTATTCTATAAGTTGAGACATCAATATGGCAAGTATCTGTCAAAGCTAAAAATTGCATTATATTAAAGAGACAGGAATCCCAAACAAAAACAGCATTATTATAGGCTAATAAATTCTTTTAAATTGGATTAATTCAGAGCAGCTTTGCTAACATCTTAAAATATATATGAAATCGTTTAACAAAGTAAAACAAACTGGGTTCAACTTTCAGATACACTTTCTTGCGGTTCTTTAAAAAAATATTTCTTAAGAAAATATTTCTTTAAATTTATGATAAGTTATAAGTGTTGTATAAACTAAGAATTTTATATAAATTTTAAGAAACTTATAACGATTCCCAAAGTTTAAGGAATATATCTCTCATTTCAAACAGCTTTATATCCAAGCCTTTTTCATATCTTGACCAACTCTTTTTCCCCAATTTATTTAATTTTATTAAAATATAATTCAACTACTACTATTTTTTTCACCTTTGTGGTCGCTCAGAGTGCTTTAATCTTACCTGTGGTTTGGACAGACACCTACCTCTTCTGACACTGCAGACTATGTAGCTTCCACGATTTGTGTAATGGTCGCCAGATTTTAGTTTCGGGGAATATGTGCAGTTCAAATGTGGTAAAAGTATCTAACTGACAGAGATCCCATTTTAATTTCTCACTCCGGTTTTCCGGTTGGTATATCTAACCACATGCGATTTCCATGCGTATTCCTGTGTCTGTTTTGCCTGCTAAACATTGTCAACACAGATTTGCATGGGTTTTCATGGGCGTAGAGAGGGATTGGAGGGTTGGAGGAGGGGGGCTGCTATCAGGCGGGCAATAGCAGCACCACGTTGACAGTGTTATTAGTTGGAGTCCGTCCGAGTGCGCTGAAAGGGATTTGCCTCTCTGCCCAATTTTTGTGTGCTTTCTTTTGCGGCTGCATTAAATATTCATGTTGGTCAAATACGGGTTTGTTTTTTCGTTTCTTGCTTTTTGTTTTTTGTTTTTGCTTTTCCTGTGTGCTTTATCAAAACATAATAAACAAATTTGCATGCCGGGCGACAGCTTTTTTATTACTGCACGCCGTCGGCTGGCTTCCTTCCCAAGGAACTTTTTGATTAAATGTTCAAACGGACAGGCTCCTGCAGTTGGCGGCTATTTCACTAATTTAAAGTTGCATTTCATGCTTCAGTGTTAGGGGTTCCGATAGCAGGGTCCTAAATTAGAGCTCACTTTTTGTAAAGTATGTTTTTAGGACAAGGTAATATATAATATTCTTACATAATTTTTACGCTGGGAAAATTTTTAAAATAATATACATTTAAAGCGGTTTCTATTTGTCTCTGAGAGAGGGTCTAGAGGAATCTCCAGAGACAGCACGGACGTACACATCTTACAAATATTTATTATTATTATTTTTACAAAATTTTTACACTTAAAAAGTCGATCTAAAATATGAGTTTAGTTTGTATATATTAGTTCTTATACTCTTTGGGTAAATATATATATTTAAGTCGCTGAAAAACTTTCTTTGCTTCAAAAAAAATTTAAAAATTAATCTCAAAGAACTTACAATTTCCCAAAATGCTGCACCATTTCCTTGGAAAATTGAGGTAGCCCTTCATTAGTCAGCTGAGATCGTAGGGTATATTCATACAACCGCTTATGGCTGTCTCCGCTTGTTTCACACTCGCAATAATCATACGCCCTGGTGTCCCCATCGGTGCCATCGCCTGCTTATGTGAGCTTTTCAATTTGTTTTGTTTTCCTCCTCCGCATACACATGCAGACACACGGACACGGACACAGTGTCCCATATAAATGGCAACTTTAGCTAGAGCTGCCAAAGCCATTTGAGCTAAATTTTATATATCTTGCCATTGTAACGGGCGTTCGTTCGCCGTCTTTCCCCTTTTGCCTTGGCGCTTTCATCAACAGAAGCGGCAGCACAAGTAGAAGAAGAACTCTCGCTGGATGCTGCTGACTACTACAGTTGGCCTTAATAACAACACTTGTCGTAATATCATTTTTATGCTCAGGGTGGGGTCGCTCTGGGGCCAAATCGTTTTTATGACACGCACCAGGCGCTGGGCTGGCGATGGAACTATGGCTGATGCTGACGCCGGAGACTCTCTCGGTGGGCGAGAGATAAAGAATTGATTTTATAGCGTCAAACATGCGATTATGAGAGAGACACAGCAAGGGGCAAGGGGACAAGGGGTCAAAGGGTGCCGCCACCTACATAGAATGAAGCGGGTGTCAGGGCAATAAAAACTTTGCACAGCTTTTTCGTCTTTCGCCCTCGTAGATCCCAAAACTATTCCAATCTAGCATCTAGCATTCGGCTTTAGTGCTGAGCCATGGAAAAATATATTATTAATATCCGAGCACAAACAAACGCACGCCAGCATAAACACTTTGCGCACTTTTGTCACTGCTGCCGCCTTTTCTGGGCGGCAATAAAATTATATTTATGACAAGTGGACGGTGGACGGGGGGTGCTGGGTGCTGGGCGAGATGAGCAATAGACCGTTCGTCGTTGGGACCGTTTTACATAAATCAACCAAATGGAGATGCTGCGCGGGGCTGTGACTAATTACCAGCAGGAGCAGCAGCAGAATCAGTCCGCCCACTGCATCCCACTTGTCCTGGAGGAGTTGCCGGAGCCAATTAAAAGTTGTGCCTGGCTTGCACCTGAAACACAATTTGGAAATTATAGAAAAACACGAGGATACACAGAGCTCGACAAACAGGAGCAGTAAAAAGGGTTGTAGAGACATTAAATAATTTTTAAAATTAAGTTTCATACTAAATTATATTTTTTAAATTCAATTCACTTATTTTAAGAAATTATTTTATCATTTCTTATTTATATTTCCATGTATAAGTTGACTTTGCAATTTTCTGCAATTTAAAAACCAGCTCAAATCCAAAACTATATATTTCTCTGCTCATCCTAGAACCCATTCAACTACTCCTACGCCATCCTGGCGAAATTTCCGCTTATCAATATGAAATTTTAATTATAATCGCGGGCAGCTTGCCCAGGGACCTGGGGGATATTTGACCGAGCACCGACAGCAGCCTGCGGGTGAGAGGAGCGACAAATGACAGATTAGCGCAAATATTTATTTTAATGTGAGGATGCGACGGCCATCAGCGAGAGGGGGAGTCTGGGGACGTGGGATTCAGGATTCAGGATGCCGGGGATTCAGAAGCCAGGAGCCAGGGCTATTATGCTTAAGCTGCGCACTTGAATACCCCGGGAAATCGACTGTGTGTGTGTGTGTTGGGGGAAAACACGGCCCTTATTGCCCATTAAACGCAAAGTCATAATGAGCAGTCGGTGGTGGAAATGGGTTAAAACTACTATTACTATGTGAAGCGCGGTGTTGTTTCCCCGGTAGTTTATGCAATAAAAATAAACATAGCCTGGCAATGGGGCCGCGTTTATCAGTGTGCACATGATGACTATACTTTCTATATATTGATAGTTTTTGCGTATATAAAAGGAAAGTAATAACAGATAGAGGAATGAATAAAAAAGAGTGCCTGAAAGAGTGCCTGGCTGAACCTGATTCCGCTTATTAATAGCCTTCCATAATCAGAAGGCTTCATTTATTAGCCGCATTAATGAAAAGGCTCCACTCGAAACTAATTATAGCCACGAGCCCCAATGACTGCACCTCGGCTGGCAAAGTGGACAGGCATAATAAATGACATATTTACATGTTAATATGAAAGCAGCCGCAAGGTTCGCTGGCAAAATGGCCGACTTAATTATCGGATCAGCATCTTGGCCAGCGTCCTCCTCCCGGTCTTTGTGTGTGTGTGTCTCTCAGAGGAACTTATCAAGGCTTAATTTTCGGAGAGGAAGTGGAAAGGGGAATGGCATTGAGGGAGCGTGGGTGCTTGTCCAAATCTCAGCAGCAAAAGTTAAGTAGCCAAGGCAAACAGAAACTGCTTACGAAACAAAAAGTCAAGCACGCAGATGAAAGTGGAAGTCCCTCTCCGAATTCGACTTTGTCTTTGGCTTTGAATCTGCTTCTGCTTGTGCTTGTGCTTCTGCTTGTGCTTGTGCTTGTGCTTCTGCTGTTGCTTTTCCTGTTGGTGTTGCTTTGTGTATAATTTTTGGCAAAACTTTTCGCCTAAGTCACTCTGCCTCCATGCAGGAATCGAGCCTGGGAATTAATTATACATGCAGGTCACGTAAATATGATTGTCATGCCAGCAGCCGGCTGTCGGCTACAATGGCGGGGAAATCGCTGGGAACGAAGTCAGATTGAGATTGACCAGGACAACCAGGATGAGTCGCTGGCTCTGGCCCTGGCATTGGACCGATCTTGATAAACTTAAGGACTTAAGCGGCTTGCATGCCCTGCTTACGGCTTTGCCTGTGCAGTAAGCGGTGATTGGAGTCCGAGTCCGAAACTTTTCTGCCAAATCCCCAAAAACTAAAAGTATTTAGCTAATAAATTATACAAAAATTGAAACAAATTCCTTAAGCATTTTGAGTGGCCCAAAATGGGGCGGGTTGGAATTTCTGTAAGGCAATTGGTCAGCTCTCAACTCTGGGCTCCCTGCTCTCAAATTAATATTTAATTGTGCCAGCCAGGGCCGAAAGCCAGCCCTACTACACACGAATATTTGTGTGTGGGCGTGGTGCATGCAGTGTTTTAGCCTTGCAGGAGAGGAAGGACTTTCCCTTCCAGGCAGGCAAATTACAAGGCTCAAAAGGGAGCAACGAGATTTTGTCGGAAATTGCAACAACTGCAGCCTGCGTTATTAGAACTGGGCCTGGCCGAGAGGGGAATCGGGTTCAAAGGGACGCTGACACGCTACCGACAACAGCAACTGCAATTAGTGCAGGCTGCCTGCAACAAATGCCACATTGTTGAGCCCAGGCGTAAGGATATTTTCGAGGTAGCAAAGGACACTTTCTTAAAGTTGCGAAAGGCCTAAAGTTTCCATGCAAAACTGAATGCTTTCAGTTGAAGCGGAAAGGAATTAAAGTCCTTTAACATACATTTTAATATACTCTTTGGGCCTTGAACCTATTTGAATGCAGTTGCTACTTTTCCGGGAAAGTTAACGTACGTCTGTCTCATTTTAATAGACATTAAAAAGTCTCATTATGTTTGCTACTTTTGAGCAAATTTTAATTTCCTGCTAAACAAACAAACAGACAAAGCAAACGGCACGAAAAGGAGAGCAACTGGGAGCAACTTTTCGTGTGAGTGACTTAACTGGGGGGTTCCGAGGGTTCGGAACCGCAGCGAACGACGCCCAAGGAATTCAAATAAAGTTCATGTCCTTGTCAGTAAGGGAGGGGGCGGCAAGGTGGCGAAAGGGGGAGGTTGGGTTGCGTAGCCGTCACGTTATAATTGATAGACAGTTGCAGGACGTGTGCGAGTTGACAGGCCTGCTTCTGCTTCTGAATCTGACTTCTCTGCCGTTTTATGCTTTATTTTTATAAACTTACTCAGAAAGCGGGGCCGAGGGCTGACTGCTTTGTTAATATCAACGCAAACACAAATGAGCGTGCGTAAAAAATTCAATTATGGCCCAGCAGCAGTCAAAAGGCAGGCCGAGGAATTAAATAAACTCGCAGGTAAGTAGGCCACATAAAAAGGCAGGGAATGAACATCCGCCTTGTGTCTGTCTGTACCGGTGTCCCTGTGGCAAATGCTGAACATTAAGCACAGCCAGGACACACACTTCATGTGTGTGTTTTGCAAAGGACTGCTCAAATTTTTCCGTCTTACGACCCAACTCTGGCTGCAGCCATTCTGCGGTCGTCCTCCCGACTGCCACCTGCACTTTATTTGTTTAATTAATGTCGCCTTGTAAATTGCAAAGTGTCTGTCTGTTTGTTATAGGCAAATAGACACTTGACATAAACACACAGCTGAGCTGCAAACTTGATTAAATGTTGCGGAGCAAGACGCTCGCTCGCCAGACTGTCAAAATGTGGGCGACCAAAGGACTGCGATGTCCTGGCCCGGACTGACAGTTGCCACCTTGACGTTGACTCAACCGCTCGCTGGCAGCTGACAAACAGCTGGAAAGGATGGCAGGTGCAGCGTGATTAAGCTGCGGTTCCTTGGACCCAGGTATCTCAATTAGAAGAGCTCGCGAGGCACACTGAAGGCTCCTCTCAAGGCAAAAGTTAGCCTACAGAAATACAAGTTTTTCTGAGAGAGAAAAAACTACACCGACTTCATTTAAAACTAATTATGCCACTGCATGCATCTGCTAGGGAGAGTCGGCATTTTATTTAGAACATTTAACTGCATTACTCAGGCAGGCAGCACATTTTGCATGCACACGATTTCAATCCAACCGAAATCTACTTACTGCGAAAAGTAGGCAGTAGTCGGAGGAGCTGTCTGCCCGGCTTAATGGGTAATTACACAGCACAGCAGCCGTTAAATGAGCCAGAGCCATGTGCGATGTGGAGTGTGTTTCAAATTGCACTCAACTCGATCCCGGGGCTGGTTGGAGGCTGTGGAGGAGGAGTGACAAGTGGCAGCACAAAGTGCAGACAGGTTAGTCGAGAGCTGGCAGTTTGTTTTAAATGATATTTATTTATAATGCCGTCTTGTTTGCCACACGGCCTCCCTGGCAAAAACTCATTTAAGTTGTAGATTACTTGCTTCCCTGCTCCTCGGAGCTTTCCTTTGCTTTGGTCCTGACTCGACTTGACTCCGCTTGACTGTGTGCAGTTATAAATTAAGTAGTTGTGGTTATTTTTGATGGAATTAGATCGAGATGATTGTGAAACGGCAATTTCACCGGTTATTTATGCATGATAAGCTGGCCTCCACTTGGCCCCGAAAGCATAAACTACCAGTCAGAGCCCACTACGTTTGCTTGGCCAAATTAATGCTGAGTCAAATGTGGGTTAACAAGCGTTCTGGACTCCCACTCGAAATGGCAAAATATAATTACCACAGCCTGCTATCATCTCTGGCTGCCCCTCTTTTTATTTTATTTGCCAACTGATAAATAAAATTTGAAATACGCCCATTATGCTGGCACTAATTTCCTTACAGGCCCCGGCAATTATCTTTTTAATATTCCGGCAAATGTCCACTTGCTGTTCCCCCTGCCTCCTCAAAATCTACTTAATAAATTTCGTTAGAAAATAAAAATGTGCAACTTGAGCTTGTTTTCGGGGGGTGGCAGTAGCTGACAGCACCTGTGCCAAATAGACGCCGGGAAGTTGGTCAAACAAAGTTGGTCGCCAAGGGGCATTCGTTATGTTTACAGCTAGGACTCCTCCGTCCGTCTTTCCCCCTCCGGGGCTGGCACTTTATTAGCGCCCTGACAACCTGGACTACAATAAATAACATTCTGTGCCCGCCATTTTGTGTCTTGCTTGGTCTTTCTTTGTTTTCTGACTGTTGTCTGAGTCCAAAAATATAATGTGTAGGCAATAAAAGTTGCCGAAGGTTCCATCAAATGTATAGATGGTAATATGATCACGTTTTCTGTACATATCTCAAAGGAAATGCAGAATTTCTCGAATTCTCTGCTAACTAGAATGATTTTCTTGAAAAATAAATAAGTATATTAATTTATTTTTCTTTTCCTAAGCAGCTGTTCAATGACAATCATTCAGAAACCTTTACAAGATTGAATACTTAACCCTTCTATACCTTTTTGAAGACTCCTTCAAGACTCACTCTCTTATAAATATATTTGTGAGTTGTAAAATCAAGAAATGACTAGGATTACTTCCACCTTTCGTGGCTTTCACCCATCTCTAATTTCGTTTTGAAGTGCAGACACACACTTTTTCCAGGTTTCATATTTGCAACGTGGCCGCAAAACTGTGGTGCCGGCTAAGCCAGAATCAGATGCAAAGCCGGGCCAATATGACATTTCAATTTCCATCAACAACAGGACAGCAATACCAGGCGCAGGGATACCTGCACTGTTAGCGGAAAACAGAGAAGGACGTCGACGCACTCCTAATACAATACAAACGCAATAATATCGGATTTCCGCTTCCGCATCCGTTACGCAGCTGAGCTCTCAGTTCCCAGCGAGTCCTGTCTGGGCCAAGGGGAGATTTTTTTCCACCCCGGTTCGCCATTCGATACAATTTGTTGTGGGGCAACAGGCAACTGCTAGCTGGTATGGCAATGGAAAAACAATTTAGAGTTCCTCGCTTTCTGGCTTGGTACTCTTAAGCACGCCGAAGCAATAAAAACTTGTCGGGCACTACTGGCACGAACGTATGAGCGAGTGTGAAAGGATTTCATGAAGTTGCCATGGCACACGGGCCAGGAGGAAAAGTGAGAAAAGAGGGAGGATTGGGTGGGAGCTGACGTCTTGCAATCGAATGCATGTTGACAATGACGGCAATCTGCACAAAGTTCAGGCGACAGCAAAGAGTGCGCCGTTGTCCCGGCTCGGAAATTTGCCGGGCTGAGCGCAATAAATCGCGCCTTGCCGTCTCTAACCCGAGGGCTATAATGGATATTGATGGAAAAGTTTGATTGATTTTCACCACGCTCTGCACGCTGCACCCTCTGTTTGAATATGGGAGAGAGCTAGCGAGCGTTGGGCAGAAACTTTCAATTGAATTCATTACCAGCGATAAAATCACTACCTGCTCCGAGCCCGTAAATCGCAATCAGTCTGCGGCTGCTGTGCCGTGTTTGGCAGCTAATAATGATCCAAAACGAACTGCAAAGCCACTCAATTACAACTAACCGTGATGGTAACACAGCAGAGTGTCCTGAAACCAAGACCAAACCAGAACCGAATGTGTGCCGCAATATTCCAAATGTTTTTTTAATTGTTTTCCATGTCCACAGAGTGGCGAGTGTGCATGTGGGCCGGCCAGAAAACAAGAGATTTAATTTCATTTGGTTTTTAAAATGGCAACAATTTCCATATGCCGCAATTGTGTGCACTGCATTGTTGTTGTCCTCGCCGGGATATGGGCTTTGTCATGGGCCAACGTGACGTATACGTGATGTGGCCTGGCGGTGGGGATAAAACTTTTACTTTGGCCATGGGTTTATGGCCTGCTCTTAGGCGCCCCAGTGAACTTTATGATCAGTTAGTTTAGTTTTATTGTTAATAAATTTGGTTTATTTTCAATAACAAACAAAAAGCCAAGCACATAAAATATTTCCGAAAAACAACAATAGAAAATTGTCTAAGCGAACTTTTTTGTGTGTGTGCCGCTGTGCCGATTTTTATGGCATTAATTTGTTTAATGCACAACTTTGGCCAACAAAAACTTGTCTTGATATTCAAATATAAGTCGGGGGTGGTATATACTACATGTGGCATTCAACTTTTGCCCTATCAGTTGCTCAATTTCACAGAGACCAGGCACACACACACGCGCGCGCCGAGGGGAAAAAAGCCATTCTCCACCCTTCTTCCCTGAAGATTTGGCCCGGTTTTCATGCGTTAAATCAGCATATAATCCCAAAGTATTTCCAATTTTATACTCACCCACACTCACGCACCCCGAGTCATGTCAAACAAACTTAAAAACACACAAAGAAAGGCACTCAGGCACCCCGGCACCCCGTCAGACTCAGACACAGAGACACAGGATATGCTGACAATTTGCAAGTTCTTTAAGGTATGCGCCAAAGTGGAAGCCCCGAACCCTGCATTCTGGGATCCCTGAGTGTCTGGATCCCTCGGATCCCTCGCATTTCTTCGGGGGCGTAGAGCCCGAGCTGAAAGGCAGCTAAGGCGCTCTCACACTCGCATTTGGATCCGGGTATCTCGGTATCTGTGTATCTGCGTATCTGCTTATGCCTCGTCATTCTAAGCCCCAGAATCTTGTCGCTGTCATGTTGTATAAATTAAATGTGTTTATATTAAATGTAAAAATACAAAAAATACAAAAAAAAAGTAAGAAGCCAGTCACAATAACGTCCCTTGTTGTTTTGATTTTCCCTGCCGCCCACTCCCACATACATATATATATTATAATAGGCAGTGAAAGTTCTGAAGGCTGAGGGTTATCTCTGATAAATATTGACATGTGGGGACTGTTTTTGTTTCGGGACCAAAAAACAAAAAGGAGATGGGGGAAATGTTGACACGCAATCAGTTGAGATCAGTTAGCATTTTTGTGGGGATTGGCATCGGGGATTGGCTGTCGTGTTTGGTTTATGCTGACAGCCAAGTGACGTGCACTGCGAAGGCGACTCCTGATTGTGTTATTAGATATGATATTTATGCGATGGAGCAGTTGAGACCTTAAAGTTTCCAGGCGAATCTTTAATATTTTCATTCTCTGACAGTGTCCAAGCGAATTACTGAATATATATTCAGATAATTCCGTTTGCTCTTCTCATATTTACCTGCTCGATTTCGCTTTCCTCCTGACACGCTCGCCGCTTTATTTGCCGTTGTTGTTAATGTTGCCCCCCCCGCTCCATGATTACACGCCCGATAATGTTGATAAAAGTAATAATATTGATGATAATGATGTCGCGTGTTTCGCACAGAGAATTATTTAATTTTTCACGGAAAGTCAGCTTGGTCAGCAGGACTGGCAGTAAGCCTTCGGTATTTGCGTTTCCACTCTCTGTGCGGTAAATGGGATTTTTGCTTGTTACGAACTGAAGCATTTCAAGCGGAAGTTTTCCGGTTTTTTTATGTTTCACTCGTTGTATATATATATTCTTTTTGTTGCTTTTGATTTTGCTGCTGCTTTGTCTTGTTGTTGTGCATATGTAATGCCTGCTGCCCGACCCTGTAATCCCGGGCAGAGATAATTAATTACTTAACAGCCAGAAAGCAACCTTCCAAGTTTGCCTTGCTCTCCATATTGTGTATACGCAACGTGGACGGGTCGGAGGTCGAAATGCAATACTTTCCCACAGCTTGTGTTAGCTTTCGCATCGGAAAGCATTATTAATTTGACCGGGAACGCCATTCACCTCTCTATTCCCCTTAATTTCGCCTCATTAGGGAATGCCAGCGATGAACAATAACCTCGAGCTCAATCAGAAAGCAATGCCAACCGAAACCTGTCTGTCAATGAAATTGAAATTGAAATATCATGGGCGAGCACTCTGTGTGTGTGGCCCAGTAAAAATTTGAATTTAATTTCTGGCGATTGAAGGAGAGGCGAGACAGATGAAAAGTGACCGCAAAATGTCGGCTACAGTCAGCGGACCGGAAGGTTCCGACCAAATACCGCTTCCGTTGTCTGTCTGTGCTCCCAATCCGCAGCTGTATCCGTGTCCGCTCCCTGTGTCCTGCTTCCTGCCTCCTGCTTTCTGCCACCCTTGTGTTTGTTGGTCATGGCGATGCCGTCACCGTTGCCGCTGGCCAATGACCAGGAGCGGGGAAATTGTGACTCGCAGCATTTTGTGGCACGCACCACTCTCTCGCTGGGTTCACAGAGCTCAACTGGCACGGGTCACATGCATATTTAATGCCGGCAATTTTTGGCCATCGCAGCTCCGGGTATTAGCAGCATATTTCGTCAAGTTTTTGGCAGCTGCTACTACTGGCTGCTACCCCGACATATGCAATTGCCGCGGTCCAGACTTGGCACCGATCAGCACACAAAAATAGGAACGTATATAATATTCGCATGTGGAAAGTTTCTTGCTGCTGCTGCTGCTGCTGCTGCTGGTGGTGAAGTCGCTCAGCGAGATTTGCGCTAAAACCACTTTGCGGTGACGCCAAAACTTCTAGCCAAGTTAAAAACTATTGTCATTCTCTTAAGTGGTCACATTTAACACTTGCGGCGCTGACAACCGATGCGGAGGGGTGATGGCCTGGCCCAAACCAATGAGTTATGGGCCCTGGCTTGCATTCAGCGCTTTGGCCAGATAAATGACCACCGCCTTCCATTGCTTGTCCACTGCTGCTGCTTGTTTTGCCACGTAGCGTATGTGTGATATTTAAGCTAAGGACTTGGATTACCCGTGAGAAAAGTAAGCCCTGGGGATCTAATATTACTTAAATGCACCTAATTTAAACCTCATATTTACTTACCAAGCATGGTATATAAATTTATCGTAAGACTGAATTAAATTTGCCAATTGTCAACATGGCAACGAATTCAATTTGCTTTTTGGTCAACTGGCGGCCTAAGCAAATAAGTTCCAGGCCGCTTGACTTCCTTCCTTATATCTTCGGTGGCCTCTTGGCCAAATATTAGTTTAAGATTGTGAAAAAATCTCATTTCACGCTTAAATGGCAAAGTTCCGAGAATCAAACAGAAGTCAAAACGAAGGGCTTGATCGCCGGACTTTTAAAGTTCGAATTGGGGATGCTCTTCGCTGCGTCCTCAGTTAATTATTTCATGGGCCAATCAACTGCTTTATTAAGTTCACTTTGTATCGTGGCAGGCAGGGCTTTACGGCCAGGATAATCCCGACACACACGCACAAGGACCTCCGAGCTGGCCATGCATAGAAGATGGTGCCGTCAGCGGGCAAAAGTGACCAGGAAGTGCAAGTGCCAACGGAAACTTTTAATTGTTTCTGCCGTTGCCTTTGCGCTTCCGTTTCTTGCTGCACGGCCAAGAACAAAAAGCCAGTGACGCAAGAAAAACATTAAGCCGTACGATGCAAAAAAAGAGAAGAAGGAAGCTTGTTGGGAAAGCCTTACCCCCACCCACTCGCCGCACATTGTTGCTCGCGGTTATTTGGCTACTTCTTTTGGCCAGGCCAGCCAAGCAGCAAGCCCGCGCATGTCGTTCCGGCTTTCTTAACTTTCGACGTGGCCATTGTCACCGCTTAACCGGATACGGAAACTGCGGGGCGGGAACGAACGCTTTACGAGGTTATTAAAAATCTCATTATCATTGTCGCTGCGGCGTAAATTTTAATTGTCCGTTAAAATGGTCCCTTTTTTTGCCCTCCGTCTTGCGGTCGCACCATTCGCTGCGAAATCAATTTAAAGTTGTTTGACCAACCTGATTAGACCGGAATGAATTTGCTTAATAACTGCCTGGCTCCTCGGACCACGACAGCCTTGACAAACTGCACAGGACTCCAGGAGTGCCGCCTGCCTGCCTGCCTGACTCCCTATCCCAGTGGCATTTTGCATGTTAAACTGTGCATAATGCAAATTGTTCGTACACGAACGCAGCCCCTTGTCCACATCCATCTAGCCATGCCATCCGTCAGGTATCGAGCTGTGGGATTTGCCGGGCTTGGCACCACAGCGCAGCTTAGCTCCGCTCCGGATAGCCGGCCGAACGTGTCATAACACACAAGCTGGGGGCTCACTGGGAGAGCTCCTGGCTCCCGGCTGCTGCGGCTGCGGATCCTGGCTCCTGGATCCACACTCTATCGCAACAAAGTGGCACGACGTGTGCATAAGAAAGCAGGCGAGTGTGTGAGCCACAACAGCAACAGTCCTAAGCCCGGCTTCCCAGTCCCTTTTGCCCAGCCCCTTAGCCTTTCACGGACTTAACCCATTAAAAGCACGCAATAAAGCGCTGAAAATTTGCTATATTTAAGGGGCTACGTTTAACCCATTTTCGAGGGAATGAAATGCCTTTCCATAGTTAAGTCTCATAGTTTTAGTTTATTATATAATATATATTATTATTAATTATATATAAAAGATTGGGTAAACCAAATTTAGAATAAAATATTTAAGATTAATAAGCTCACGCGAATCCTAAGATTTAATCTCCTGTGACCGTCTGGAAGCGATAAAATCTAGAAAGAAATCTCCGGCGTAGCTTAATTCTCTCTGGAAATTAATGTGCAGGAATTCAGCATAACTTAACCCATATAATTAAAGAGTTGCTGCAGAATCTAACTGAGCCCATCGGCCTCAGAGCTCGAAGGCTTGAGAGCCGCCAGGGTCATTAGTCAATTTCCATGCAGGCAACAAAAACAAACTGTGTTGGCTTCCGAAAAGTCACGCAGCTTGGCCTTTTGAACTGATTTACTTTGCCTTGCCTAGACAACAGCCCCGAGAGGGGAGACAGAAAAAAGAAGAGTTGGCCGTGGCAGGCACTTGAGCACAAAATAATCCTTAATTACACATTGGAAGCACGTAAATGTAATTTTTTGTACACTGCCCCATTGTGTGTGTGAGGGTGTGTGTGTGTCCCGGGACAGGGCGGCTCTAAAGCATAAGAAAAATTATGTTAAGACACGCTTTGGTGATTGGGTCTGGGATAGCTGGGCAGGGAGGGATTCAGGCTGATTGGCCGACTTCTGGGCCTAAGCCCGCCATAAATGATTGTGTCTGCCTTTTCGACTTCGGTGATTGCGAGCGATGGGATGCTGGGATGATGGGATGCTGGGATGGTCTGCTGCTAAAGTGGCCTGTACTGGCTAATTTGTACGCATTTTGTAAGCTCCTCGGATATCCTCGGGGAGTCTAAGCTACCCTTTTGGGTATTTATTGTCTAGGTAATGGCTACATGTGTTGCCAATGCCAATTGAGTGACTTTTGGCCGTCTTTAAGCCTTTAATGTGTGTTCATTTCGCGGGCCTAGCTGTTTCGAGTGAGACGCCGGGATAAGTGGGAAACTTTTAGCCAACGGACCATATTTGTTCAGCTGCCTTCATATATTTTTTTTATGGCCGCTGGGTGCTGGGAGTGTTTTTTACGCGTCCAGGCAATTATGTTGCATGATAACTATTTTTTTTCTGCGCCACAGAGCGCACCTTAAATGAGAGAGATCCGAGGTCCCGGGCACTGTATTTTTAAGCTGGCTGTTTGCTTTGTAAATTAACTTTAACAAAAGTGTACGCCAAATAAAACAAGGAAGCTCCGCCGCCTGCTACCACATCCTTCTGCTCCCACACTCCGACCGATTTCAATGCGAATGAAAATCAATATACATATAGAGGGGAATTGCATATTCAAAGCGAGCATACAGATTGCCAATGGTAAAATTTGAGTTATGGCACAAGTGTCCAGGGCTATGCGGGCTTCTTCTGAACTTTTCAAATTGAATTTCAAATGAGTCGGACCGTAACATATAGAAATCGGCTTTGGACCGACCGACCACTGGCAATTATGCCGTTATTTCTTTCGGGCCTGGTTTCCGCTTTTTGTGGAATTAATTACTTATAAAAAATGCACGGCAATGAAACCCGCATGCAAACAAAGCTCACGTAGTGAAAACATATTGGAGCGGATCGAAAAACAAACAGATAAAAAATTAGCAACCGCATACAAAGAATTTACAATTGTCCGTCGATGGTATTCCACTTGCTGCAGGTGCTGCCGGAAATACACATAGGCAGGTGAGCGGGTAGCGGGTAGCTGGGTATCCGATGGCAAGTGGCATTATTGTTGGTCTATTTGTTTAAGGCAATTGGCCAATCGAGCGCTTCAGTGGCCGGGGCGCTTAACATGGCCCCAGGGGCGACTGACAGGCCCCCAACCCTTATTCTGTGCAATCCCTCCGCCTGCCTGTTCGAGGTTGGGGGCTGTGCGGACTGTTGTCATTGAGCATAATACCGTTATCTCTCTGTGACAGCAGCGATGTCGCAACTCACATGCACGCAGCAGGGGACGCAGGACACACTCACACGCACACACACAGGACACTCGTGGGCATGCATGGGTTAAAGCCAGCAACGATGCCAATGCACTATGGGGTTTTTGACCAGTTTTTGTGGCATTAATTAATAACTCGGTCAGTTTT
>JAEIIL010024079.1:0-12743 GCA_018905715.1 Drosophila lini | reverse complement strand
CGATTGTAATATATATACTCGACTTTCGAGTAAAATTATCGATACAGTTTCGATATATCAATTTTTCTAGTATCTCTAAAAAGGTAGTCTCCAACTATCTGTCCGCTTGTAAAGCTGCTTTTATAGTGGTAATTGTATATAGTGATGATACTACATAAATGTTAAAAATAAAACAATCATTTCTGACTTATTTTCATCCTCCACAAAATATAATAATTTCTAAAATTTCACAATTATTTCCTTCATAGTTTTTTTTCCACATAAACCTTACTTATTTCCTCGATTTTTTAAAACTAACAAGATCACAGCTGCCTCTTTTCCATGCACCATTGTGACTGGGATGCCCCCAAGTCCTTAAGTAAAGTTGGTTACCCCCACCAGAGGCATCCAGAATGACACTTTCCCATCTTTCCCGTTCCCCCTCCCCCCACCTTATGTTCCTTTGCCGATTGATTTATTGAGAGATTAATGCCAACGATTTCTTTTACTGCTGGCGCTTTAGTTTTTTTGCACTTTGCCATATTGAGGCCATGAAAGCGCTGTCACTTCAATGTGCGGCTTTCTCCCAGTGTTTGTGTGTGTGTGTGTGTGTCCCAAGTGTGTATATGCCTGGGAGTGTGTTTGCCGGCGTCTGGAATCGCTGCTCCGCTTTGGCTTGCCGGGAGCGTACACATGAGTTATTGGCTCGATAGTGCAAACACTTGCATATGCGGGCGAATACCGAAGGCGAAACTGGAACTGGGAAGAACACGACTTTGTATTGCCGCTGAAACATTCATAAGTTTTCGGGTGCTACCTCTTAATCAGCTATGGGGTTTTCACCTCTCTCCTAACGAAGTTATGCAGATTCCTTCCCACTCTCAATTCAGAAGGAAAGTTGAGCAGGCAGGCAGACATCCTTTGATGTTTGCTCAATTAACATGGGCGAGAAGAGCACTCTCTCCTCGCCTGCAACACTTAAGCGGATTATGAAAGTCTGTGCATTGCCAGAGTCCTGATTTTTTAATACCTAAAACTTCGGCAGCAACTGATGATTCGCGGAGGCAGGAGCAGCAGCAGCAGCAGGAAGACAATGGCTTAGACTATGTCTGTGCCTATCTTTCGAGGGCAACACAGGGGAAGCCTTAACCGTCGACAGGCAGAGAAAACGTATAAAGTTTTGAAAAAGTAAAAGGTGGCTTAACAAGATCGGCAAAAGTTTCATGGAAGACAATTAATAGGCCTTTCTTCAGCAAGAAGCAAAGATAGTAAGTAAGATGCGTAACGCCATACGAATTCTCGGGGCTTGACACAGGCTCTCTTGAGAGAGAGAGAGAGAGAGACATTTCGTTTTTTACGCTCTCAACTTGGTGCAAGGAAAATAGCGGAAGATTCTGGGCAGGGGTATATGAGCGTTACTCATCTTGAACTTATAGTGTCTTTGGTTGAAGAGCTTGCTTGTGAGTACTTAAATATTTAATAGATATTGTGCTATTTTGTTATCATCATTATGTTGATATTTTTATCTACTTTAATAAAACCTTAAATATTATATAAATATTTTTCTTAATTTTCTAAATATTGCTCTACTTATACCCTCTCAAATCTTTTCTCTCTGTTTACCCCAGCGCACACATCATAAACTTTTGTTGCTACTAGCTGAAGCTCTTTCTAAAAGTTTTCCCTCAACACAAGTATGGCCACAAAAAGAGCTCTTTTCCGGCACTCCTCCCAGCTGAGAATGTGGATTACGCATACATTGAAGTGGAAGCACCGCAGGAACCGCTCTCCTCGCCAGGACACCGCACACTTGGAAATGCTTAATTTGCTGCCAAATATACATATTTGGTGGCACCTTCCCTGCCTGCCTGCTTCGCTATCTAACCCGAAATGAGCTTCGATGAGCCCGAATAGTTTCGTATTTCAGGGCAACAACTGTCGCTGCTGCTAAGTGCTTTTTGTCAAGGTGCTCCTCCTCCTCCTCATTCTCCTGCTCCTTCTACTTCACTTCCACCGCAACGATGCCGCGTAACTTCATTAACGCTCCCGAGGACGATGACTGCTCCTTGCGGGTGTTGCATTTCAAGCGCGTTCCCAGGCGCTAAATGCATTTCGGCTGCTCGAAGAAGGAGATGGAGATGTAGGTTCGTCTGCCTACGGGTAATTTCCTTCAGGGCAAAGCAAAGTTTAATTAATTTTCCTGCGGCTTTTGGCTTCGGCTCTTAAGTGGTTCTGCCTTTGCTCCTCGGCACAGATGCTCCCTCTTTTCTGGCCGCAGGTTTTATGTCTCTGTCAAAATACTCGGTTTTCGTATTTTCCAATTTTCGCTTCAGCTTCGGGTCTTTATTGCCTGCCTTCTCCTCCCTCTTCCTGGGGAAGTTTCATTTTAGTGAAGGAATCGACAGTTCATTATCTCTCCGCTTTTCGCATAGTTGCTGAAATATTTCACCACAAAATTACACAAATCAAATGCATAATTTCGGCACAAAAAAAAAATATATATATATGTATTTCCAAAATGACAGCATTTGTTTTTCGATTTGCGAACCGCAATGCCATCAATTGCAGTAACAGGACCGAAGGGAATGGGTAAGGACAACATGCAGGATCGACCACAATAAAGCATGTAAGTGGATTAAGCTCAACCACTCATTAAATTACGAGCTCGCTGTGCTATGCGAAGTGGGGACCGCAGCAACCGCAAAAACATCCTTTGACGAGCATAGAGGGACCCCCGTATTGATATGTCCTAATAACATAAATTGTCAAACAGCTGAAAGCCAGGAAGGACGTGAGAGTGAGGCAGGACCCACGCCCTGTCGCAGCGAATCAAGCTCACACGGCCAGGACGATTCACACCATTCTGCCAGTGTCCTAAATGGCTGGCTGGATGGCTGGATGGCTGGCTGGATGGCTGGCTGGCTGACCGGAATGGTCGGAAAATATTCCATAAACCCAATGGATTTCCTGGCCATTAATGCGATTGTAGGGCACAGCAAAAAAAAAAAAACCGCACCGTCAAGCAGCTTAAAGAACCGTCAGTTTCCCCTCAAAGGAGGCCATAACAGGCGGGGGGAATCGAGTCAAGTGAATGGCAAAAGGGCCAGAGTCATCTCCTAGAGATGTCAATGGACACAACGTTCTCTCTGTAAGAAAGTAACCAGCTGCCATAACGGGGCTGGACGAGATCTGGGCTTGTTGCCAGCTTGGCTTATTGATTTTTACTCTATTTTTCCCCCCGGTTTACCTTTACCTTTACTATTTGCATGGCGCTGACCTGTTGTACTGCAAAGCTCGTTATGGCTACATTGTTTGCATATTGGCAAAGAGCTAACCCGAGAGTTCCTGTACTTCAATTAAAAGTGGAAAGCCATTTTCCAATACACTCTAGAGACCAGGAAGGGGTTTAAATGGAAAAGAGAATGCTGGGACAAGTTGTTGGGTGATTTAAATTTATATTAGCTGGAAAATAATTGTAATATTCTTAAAAAGAGTTGGGTTCCAAGGGTTTTTATATTATTTTTTAGCTTTCAAAAGTTTAAATTAAATACCAAGCCCCATCCTTGACAGCTTCTCTCTCATTTCTTTAGTCAAAGGTAATACTTGGCTCAGGGTTAAGTGTGCCACTCTGCAGAGCTCTCCTTGCCCCCATCCGCGTCCTGGCTTCAATTTGAAATGCTGCATGCAAAAAAAATAAAGGGGGCGCCCAACATTAATTGTCAGCTCCCCTAATTGCCTGTTTTTGGTTGCACCAAAAATCCGCAGCATAATAAAAAGTATCTCTGCCACACGAACCCCTCGCTAAGAATGAATCGGGGTCGGGTATCTGCGATGGTGGCTCCCGAGGCCTGGCCTGGCCGTCCTTAACCCGAGCTCCCAGCTCCGAGCTGCTGCTGCAGCAGAGCTGACACGGTGACCTAAAGGCGACAACAGCCGCATGTCGAGTGGGGCGGAGGTGAGCAGGGCGGATCAGCGGAGTTGCAGGGATACAATGGAGGCCCACAAACAACACACTGAATGGTTTGCTTTGTGCCCCGTTGGAAAAAGCCACTGGCTGGGCTAATAAACAATGGGCTCGAAAATGGGAAACAGGCTAACAGGGAGCAGGGTCCCGGGAGGCAGGAGCCGGGTTTTCGGTGGCAGACGCATCTGAGACTTCCTGCTACGACTACTACTACTACTACTAGATGTTTTTAGCTGTTTTACGCTTTTAGGGCAATTTGGGGACAACGTGGCGTATGCGTATCGTGTGTGTCGTGTCTGCCTTTGCAGGTGTCAAGTGCCAAGTGTGTAGTTTACCGCAAAGTGCTGGGCTCTCTCTCTCTCTCTTGCTACCATCCTGCATGCGCCATGTTTTAGTTTTCATAACCCGAAGCGGTAAAAAATAACAACAAAAGGACTAGCAGGAAGGGGCCGAGCGCGTTTTCCATTCGACAAAAGCCACTGCGGCAGCTATAATGGCCCAACCGCAGACGGGGCCTTAAATTGTTCGAATCTAAGGCCTTGCCCAGGCATTTATGAGCACAGGACACAGGGAGAAAAAGGAGCACAGGCATTGGGCTCGTTAAATGCCACGACTGGCTGCCTCTCTCTCTCTCTGCATATATTGTTCAGTCTGGCACTTCAAAAAGGAGTGAAAGTTTTCTTTGTCAGCCATTAAAGCAAGCATCCTTCGTCCTACACGTTATCCTACCCATATCCTACGAATGATTTATCCACTCGTTACACTCGGCTAAGCATATTTCGCTCTTCAAAGGGGACGTAGTAGCTTGAAAATAAAATTTTAAGCAGAAGCTGTTTTTGGTTGGAGACATCCTTTAATGATGGCTTTAAGTTTAAGACCCAGGACTCTGTGTGTGTGTCTGTGTAGCCGGGGCCAACAAATTAATTAGTTTTCAACACTCGAGTTACTTTAAATGGCAATTCGTATAATTAATTTCGCACACATTGGCAGTAGAAGTGCAAAGCAAATCGAAATCAGCAGAGCGACGCCCAAGTACTCAAGGCAAAGGAAGGACCTGCTGCTGGAGCCTGGGCCCTGGGTCATGGGTCACATCTATGGCCACATTCAGAGGAGATAACGCCTCGACTAAGAGACAGGGACCAAAAGGAAGCAATTTTCCTGCCGAATGGCCTGCCACAAAGCGAGGATATTGCAGCTACAAGAGTGTTAGAGTGTGTGTGTGTGTGTGTGTGTGTGTGTGTGTTGTGGTTGAGTCCAGTTCGGTTCTGTCCTTTTCCAGGACTTTCCCTCCTCCTTGACTTCCCTGTGCAATCACTCAAACGGCTAAGAAATCAACTGGCAAAGTCATAAATTTTCGGTTTGCAAACTTCAAATTATTTTAGCATCATCCTTTTGGCTGCTTTTTCCAGGCAAAAGTTAAATAATGCAAGGACTGCACACATGTGTGAGAAGGGGAGCCCTACTCTGACTTTGCCCAGTGAAAAATTGTGCAGAAAATATTTAAACTGCAATTCCAAAGCGATTTGTTTTATGGCCCTGCTCGAGAATTGTTTCGTTTGGCAACTACTACTCCCCGTCCTGCTGCTGCTGATGCTGCTGCGTCGTGGAAAACTTAACTCGGATTTGATGTGGCCAAGCAGCAGCTGTTAATGCCGCATGATTTATGCCCAGATCCTTTCCAGGCAGAGCTCATTATATGCCACTAAATCAAGGCTCGGTCCAGGCTGGGCTTAGGCAACGTCAATGTCGCTCTGCAGTTTTTTTGGAGGCTCTCTCTCTGTGTGTGTGTGTCCCGCTTCCGGATCCGTCTCCGTTTCCGCTTCCGGTTGCAGCAGCGGTCGTAAATTTTGGAACAGTTGCCGCCGCTTTGCATGCTCAGTTTATTATTTTATCTGCAGCTGCGGCTGCCAATTGTCCAGCGTTGCGCCTGCATCCCGGCCTCCTCCTGACAGTTCCAATGCCTCCTCAGTGGCAGGCATCCTTGTGTGCGACATGATTTGTTTGACCTCTCCCGCCTGGTCTGTTTTCCTTGCGGCCCGCGATAAATCAGCACTCGACGCAGACACAGTCACAGGCACAGGCACAGGACACTCCCTCGTGCGGCATTTAGCTTTGGGTTTTGAGCTTACGGATTACCGTGCATTAGTGCTAAATTAGAACTATTATATTTATAGTGCAAATAGTCGGCACATCATTCTTTAGCGAGTCAGGGCCCAGGTAAAAAGGCAGAAGCCGAAAAGGGCTACGGCAGTGGCAAAAAAATTAAAATAATAATAATAATGGAAAAGCAAAAAAAAACCCAAGCCTTTACAGTAAAATAAATATTTAGTTAAAATATAAAAACAACAATTTTTATCCTACTGAAATTTAGAAAAAAATAAGAAAACTTAAACTTTTGAAACGACATATCTTCGAGTTTTAATTCGCGCAAACATTTTACATTTAGAGTTCTTTTAGAGAGTTTTTCTAATTTCTTCACATTTATTTAAAAGGTAGTTCAGTTTTGGTTCATCGTTGACATACATAATCAAAGAATAATCAATGGAAACAAGCTTAAACCTTCTTCCGGTGTATTCACAGAGCCATTAGACACGCCTAGCTGCCACTGTGGTAGCTGCCTCACTGCCTCCTCCTCCTCACTGCCAGGCTGTGTGTCTGGCGTTGGGCTGTAATAAAAACATAAAATGTTGCACATTATGCAAACATACATACACACACACACACACACACACTACATCCACACCCACACACACTCACACACAGACAGAAGCGATAGGAAGATTTCAGCTTTTGACGGTGGCGCCGCATGTCTAACATTTCGTATGCCACATACACACACCAAGAACGAACGAGAAGGACGCAGGACGAAGGACGCAGGATACCTTGTGCTAAGCAAAAAGCAAACTCCACTCACCGGGCGTATGTGTGTGTGTGCGGAGAACATTAAATTTATTTGAAATTATTATTATGCGCATTTACCTAACATTTGCATAACCGTCAACACACACACACTGCTGCTCTACGGGCCAATTTCCCAGTAAAATGTGGCAAGACTGGGAAAACTGGAACTGGGCCAGAGAGCAAAGACCAACAACAGCAGCGGCTTATAATTTGATTGAAAAGTCCGCGAGGAGTGATCCTGGGAACTGCTTTCAACCGCAAAATTCCTGCGAGATAAAAAGATATATTTTTTTGCCAATCGCCGCGGTAAACAATATTAAGCTTTCGCTTAAAGCGCTAGTTTATGGGGCTTCCCGGGAAATAAAAAATTGAAGCCAGAAAAAAATACATATAAACAAAAAAAAAAATACATACATATAAAAAAAAATGTATGAAAACATGGCGAATAAATTAAATGCAATGCGCACTAGATTGCCCCACATTGCGCACACATCGGAAAAACGGTTTTAAATAATTAAATGCTGGCGCTGCACTTATTTACACCATTTAACCAGGGAAAACCAGCTAACTGAAACTGGTTTCAGGCAGCCAACAAATACCCTGTGGAGTATCCTTGTCAAGGAATATATGAGAAAGTATTTAGATGTATATTAAATATCTCAATTAAAGGAGGACAGCTATAAAATTATAAAGTTTAGGCCGCTTTTACTTAACTTTTGTAAAAATAATACAAAAATTTATAGTTTAGCAAATGTAAAGACGCTATGCATCTTATTATTATATAGTCTTTGCTACTTAACTTTGCTGATGGTCTCGAAACTAGATTAAATATATTAAATTAAAATAACCAAAAAACCTCTTATTAAATCTGTATAGTAGGTATATTTCTTCACTAATTCAGAGTAAAAGTAAGTCGTTGTGACCCCAAACCTTTTCCCCAAGCTTCTCCTCTGTATCCTGGCACACAAATATCCTACACACACAATAAAATAATATAAATATTGCACACCCTGGGCAATGTGGCTTGTTTTCTGCTTTATTTTTTACTGGTTACTGGTCAATCCAAATGATATTTCGTGTAAATCCCCACCCTAAACCCCACCCAGTTGAAGGTTACTCGACAGAACGAATGACTGCTTGCTAGTCACCGACTTCTCCTTGCCCTCAAAATCCACATAAATGTCAAACTCCAGGTCGAAGATGCTCTCGGCACTCGGCTGAATGCCGAACACACCCTTGATGGACTCACCCGAACGCACGGGCAGCGGTGCCTTCAGGTAGAACACCGTCTGGTTCCAGTGCGTCCAGGGAGCACTGGGCGACGTGCTGAAGCTGACCCAACGCTGGCTCTTGCTGAATCCCACATCGAAGTAGGCGAGCAGGCCGTGGACATGACCGTTGCGCGTGACCCTCAGGTCGTAAAAGGAGCGGAAGGCGGAGGAGCCGCTACGCACGGCATACAGGTCCAGTGACTTGACCAGATACACACGACTCATCACCTGGCCGGCGGTCACGTGCTCCACCAGGGCCTTGGCGGCGCATCTGCGACGAATGGCGCTAAAGTCAAAGCCATGGACGTCGTGCCAGAAGCCAAGATCTTGGTCCTCCCCATGAATGGCGGCCAGGTAGAGCTGGGCCGAGTCCGGAAAGATGAGGCCTCCCTTGGCCAGCCACTTGTCCCGGGCAAATATCAGCGACTCCAGCATGTTCTCCGAGAAGAGGCAGTGACTGTTGTGTTGGAGGTGTTTATTAGGTAATAAGGAGAGAGCTAAAGTTAAAACCCACCCCATCCAATCGCAAATAAGTATGTCCACTTGATGGATATCCTCTGGCAGCTCTATGTCCTCCACTTTGCCATGCAAAACGGTGATAACATTGCCATGACCATTGTCCTCGGCTATGCGGCTTGTATATTCCGTGACATTGGAGCCATCCACAGCTATGACTCGGGAGGCACCAGATCGGGCGGCAAATATCGAAAGCATGCCCATGCCACAGCCCACTTCCAGGACAACCTATTTCAGAGTTTAGAGAAAGATCACTTTCAGAGAACATAGTGTCTTACAGGTACTCCTTTTTTACCTTATTTTTAAAAGCCTTGTAGTTGAGTATGGCCTCGCGGTAGGCCTTATTGCGAACCGAGTCCTTAAGCAGCCATTCCTGAACCTCGAGGCGACTGTAGAGCTGGAAATACAAAGCCTCCTGCTCGCGACGTAGCTTAAGGGCTTGATCCTCATCACTATCCCTATTTTTAGCTCCAACCTGAGACATTTTTTTGCCCTTAATTATTTGTTTGACTTTACAATATGTTGACGGCAATCTCCAAGGTATGCTAGAATCCCAGGGAATAACTTAATTTCATCTCAGCTAGTTTTTCATAATTAATTCCTTAAATTTCCACCCGCTGCCTGCGTGCATTAACTAATTAAAAAGCTCATTAGCGTACATAAATCAGCGTTATGCAGACGTAAATTTCATTATTACAACCCAGCAACAACAACAGCAGCAGCAGATGACCTACTACTACTCCGGACAATGGACCACGATGAGCTGGCAAATTGGGAGAAGGGAACATAGAACCCAAAGGCAAACAAGTTTGCCAGAGGGATATCACTCACTCCTACGGCCACAGGCAGCTAGCTACACTGTACTTCGTCATCATCCCCTCCGTTTGAGGACATTGTCTTCGTCTAGTCCTACTCGCAATTATGGCCACACTGCTTCCGGGCATTCCCAATTCGATTGCGGAAATGGGACACCGGACCGAGAAAAAGTGAAAAGTGAAAGATGTGCCGCCCTGGCCAGCGAGCTGGATTTCTTGACTTAAGCAGGGCACAGCGGAGCGTGAAAACATCATAAAGATGAGAAATTATTATCTGTCTCAGGGCTCTGAATGCGCGGGGTGCGGGGTGCGGGGGCATTTAGCTGCTCTGTTAGCGGGCCCTGAATGAAATATCACATCCTGCAGGGGAATAAAAATCAGCGTCGGTAAAAAATACACACATAAGAAGGGAAAACAGGGGGGACAGGAGGCAGGAAGCAGCCAGAGCTCGAACAGGAAGGCGGCGCACACGGTTACACACAGACACAGAGACGATAAACGCTCGCAGCGTCAAAAGACAATGACGAGGCAGGGGATTGGGACTGGTCCTAAGCCGGGCAAAAGGAATACATATATATAGAGAGGAAAAAATAAAGCCAGACGAGCCTGGAAAGTGACGAAAAATTGTAAAAATAAAATATAATGGAGCCAAACGCAGGACTCAAGTCCTGGACTCGGGCGATAATTTTTTATTTGTATGCCAGCAGCAGCCGTAAGCCAAGAGTCGTCCGAAAAGGGGTTACCACACACACACACAGAGAGAGGGCCAAAAGACAGAAGCAAATACAAATACAAACACAAACACTTTGCGGCCATCGCCGTCAAGCTGCGCGTTATCCTTTGTGTAATTTCTGGTTTAATGAGGCGGCATCGGTATGGTCTTGTGTCCCCCACCCCCCCTCCATAGGTAAGCATTTTTACACTCATACATTTTTACGACTCGAGCATTAAGTTAAAATTTGTGTTAAATATTTTATTGTTTTTATGGCCACATGAACACCTCTCTTGCAGCGACACGAGCCCCGGCAAATTATGAGATTCAACTTCCCCCGAACTACCCCCCTTGAGGGAAGAGACAATCATTTAAGCCGCCCCCCTTCTGGGTGGGCAGTGTCCTTGGTTGTTATGCTGCACGTGTCAAGAGGGGAACCACCAGGGAAATGGCATCGCAAGGCATAAATTCAAGAATATCAGACGATATTCGTAGAGATATTAATGTTGGTTAAGTGTAAGTGTTACATGCGGGGAAAGCGACTGCTATTTTAAACTACATGTAGATTAATTTAGACAAATCATATATATATATATATATAAATATTAAATATTATAAATTTTGTATTATTTCTCTATTCATTTCCCCGATCATTTCTGGGGCAAATGCCTTATCAATGTTTACATTTTAATGTGTATTATACTACATTGGGCCTTACCTCAACTAGGCGCGAAAATCGAACAATATACATAAACAAATATATATATACGATCACAGCGAGTGATAGCTCTTATCAATTCCCGTTAAACCCGGGATGCTTCTTCGAAAGTCTTCCTATAAATCGTGAATCAGTTCACCAGAGCATTTCACACTCAACGATCTTAAACGCGCCCGCCCAGTTGAAGGATGCACTACTTCGTTACCTTATACCTTTGGGCGTTGGTTGCCTGCAATCTGTGGATTGGATCCTTGGCGGAGGACCTTGGGTCTGGCTTAAACTTGCCCCAGGGTGTAGAAGTTAAGCTAAACGATCAGCAGGCGCAGACCAAGCTGGAGGCTCAACTTCAGACGGTGCAAACCAAGTTGGAGGAGTACCAAGCTAAGCTGGATGGAAGTCTACTTGCTTTACAGACGAGACTTGAAACCCAATTTCAGGCGGCACTGAGCAAGGTGGAAAATCAACTACAGGCTGTGTCGAATAAGATGGATGAACTTGAAAGAGCAGTCAAGGTGAGAGTTCCGGATTTAGTTGAAAATACTATACCACATGGTTTCGAGCAAATCGGTACCAGATACTTCCATGTGGCAAATGAACGAGTGGATTGGACAACTGCTAGGACAAGGTGTTATGAAATGGGAGGCTTCTTAGCCACCTTCCGGAGCGAAGACGAATTCAGCAGCGTAACAGCAAAACTGCCAAGATGGCAGGGCTATTGGCTGGGTATCAATCGGGATACTGATGGCCACTTCGTATCTGTGGCCTCGCACAAGCCAGTGCAATTTTTGAAATGGCATATGGCAGAACCTAACGAGGAGAGCCACATGATTAACTGCGCCTTATTGCACCAAGGCGAGATGTGGGATCACAATTGTACTACTCGTTGGAATTTTATTTGCCAGGCGGGCAATGAAACATAGCTGCAAATAAAGTGTAACTTTGAAAATAATAAAACCTTGCCAATAATTTATAAGGGAGATCTTTCTTAAATTTCAGAAATATTTTGATTTTTGGTTTAATCGACATTTATAAGCCGGAAGATGACTTGGAATTCGGGACTTTAAATCCACATACATTTTCTATAAAAATTAAGTCTTATATCACAGACCAGAACATGTAAAAAACAAATATTTATATCTTTTTTTTTTAGGATAAAAGTTCTGGCTACATTCGATGCAGTCGGTTAAATTCTCAAAAAAAAAAAACCATCCTATTGTCTTAATAGTACCAAATGGATAATCATTTTTTGCAGTGTATACATGCTACTTAGGTGCTTCTTATTGGGAATATATATATGTATATATTTAAACAGCTCTTATCAATTCCAAACTGAACTGAAGGCTGATGCTGATAAGAGACTTACACATTTACCCCGTTAAGGGTAGGCAAGACCTCCAGAACACCAAAGGAGGTGAAGCAAAATTGGATGACACCATCTTATCAGTGGCTCTATTACAGGTTGTTTCACATGAATAACTCTCGATTATTATTAATTGACAGCGCGATATCCGAGCAAGACCATCACCCCGATAGCCGACGATCCAAATCCAAATCAAGTGGCCTAGAATATACTATCTGTTTATTTATACATATTTATACACACAGAAATGAGAAAATGCGTGGACAGAGAGTGTCGTCATCGTTATAAAAAGCTCTCTTATCAATCCCAGCCTAAGCTCGATGCCTCTTCGAGAGTCTATGAACAATTCGGGAATCAGTTCACAAAACAATTTCAACTTCCACGGTCGTACAATCTCCCAGTAAAAGGATGCAAAACTTCGGAACCTTTTTCCTTTGGGCCCTGGCTGCCTGTATCCTGTTTGATGGATCCTTCGCGAAGAGCCCTCGGTTTGGCTATACCATCCTC
>JAEIIL010024077.1:0-28708 GCA_018905715.1 Drosophila lini | reverse complement strand
TTTTAAAATATTAATAATACAAAATATAGGTTCAAATAATATTTAAAAACATTTTTGTTTCAAAACCCAAAAAAATACAATGTTTTTCTTGATTTTCCTGTCACTGCCACTGATGCTCGATGCTCTTGCAGCATTTTCACAGTCATTGTTCCTTGTTCTCATCAACATGCTTTGTTTATTGCTGAATGCACTTTGACAAAGATATCGGTGTATGCCGAGGATATATACTGAGGCAGAGGGGGAGGTACAAAAGAGTATAGCCGGGTGTCGCGTGTGGCGGCCGTTGCCACAAGATTTTAAATCTACGAAAGAGAAAATGGGCAGATAGCCAGCCAGCCAGGCAGACTCGCAAATTAACAGATAAATAAATATATAAAAAATGTATATATTATTGTAACAATGATACAAAATGTGATGTGTCCGATTTATGCGTAATATAAAGCTAAAAATATATCTATGTCGCCTTGCTAATTAATAAAACCAACTTTTTCATTTCTTCCGCTAAACAAACACGCAGATCCCAACGGAATTCGCGCAAATTAACATTGGTGACACTTTCCTTTGGATTCGATTCGATTTGATTGAAGGTAAGTGTGAATTGATTTACCCGGAATGCTTTAAATAAAAGTCCGTGAATCAGGGCAAGTGAATCAGAGATACTAGTATCATTCGGAGCATCTGTGTGGCAGTCTCCCAGCGTGGATATAACTATTTAACGGGCTCGGGGATTGGGTATTGGGTATAAGCATTGGGTGGGTGCTAAACATGCAAGCCCCCTTTGGCAACACTTTTTGCCGACGCGTTTGTCATGCAATTTTAATCGCAATTGCATTTTTAATTTTCCTCTTCCACCTGACGGAGAAGAGTTCTCCCCCCAAGCTGGCAAAGAAAAATGCTCGCTATGGAGGAAAAAAGAGCGAAAATAAAAGCAAATAAATATTAAATGCAATACACTCAATACCCAGACAGGCAGACAGACAGACAAACGGACAGCCGGCAGCGAACTGGCAAGCGAACTGAGAACTGAGAACTGAGTCCCATAGAACTGACAGTGGGGAAAAAAGAAGCTCTGGCAGGCGCACAGTGGGGCGGGAAATAGCCTGGCGGCGGGCTACTAACACATTGGCATACAGAGAATGCGGGATGGGACAGGATGCGAGCGAGCGAGCTATGCGTCCCATTTGCATAAATCTACATTTTAACTATTTTTTTATCCGTCCTCCGGCTGCTTCTCCTGTTTTTATTTCGCCCCCAAAGACGGTGCTCTTAAAACGTGGGATTCCAAGGAGTCTAAGCAGGAGTTTGGGTACTCTTTTTAAACAAGTAATAATAAAACAAAAATCTGTAGTTTATAAAACAATTTATGGTAAAAAGGATTGAAAGAAGAGTTTTAGGTAAATTTAAATACTGGTTTTTAGAAAATTGTTAAATGTTGTTTATCCAGCTGTATTGTGGTTCACAATTTTAGTATTATAATCCATAATCCTTATCCTAGGGTATTACAAAAAAAAAAGGGAGCAAAGCCCCAGGACTAGAGCGACTAGGGTAACTTGATAAATATTCGCGCAATGCTGGCGTGAAATATGCAACGATATTTCTTGTGCAACTACCAATGCAGCAAAAACAGCAACAGCATCGGCAACAGCAACAACAGCTGTCATCCGAGTGGCCAAGTATTGGCTATTCGAATTGGAATTGGAATTAAAATTGGTTTTATTTTTAGAGCCATACTGCCATGCGCCGTCCGTCGGGCATGCGAAGTTTTAAAATGAGTTGCATCGATTGAAAAGCTTACATGTCAGAATTTGCGACAAACATTGACTAATTAAACATGAGCCCGCTTCGGACAGATTGTCAGACTGGCATTAACATTTTCCCGTCCAATAATAAGGACAAAACTCAAAATTTAACACTGAAAAAGAAAAATTAAACAAGACTACAAAAGATATATAAGGTTTCTTGGGTTGAATATAAATTTTGTTATTATTTTTCTTAGTAAATAACATCCGTGCTTCCTAGAGCTATAATTTTGCAAACATTTTATTTAAAATCCAAATATTTTTTTATGACGATTTTACGAGTGTACCCACCAACGGCTCGATGTAACCACATCGACCACAACCTGCGACCGCACGGCAAGCCGAATAATGAAGTCAAATCCTCAATACAAACACACACAATACACACACACATTTGGGGAGCATATTTCATGAATATTTCATCGAGACGAGAGCATTGTTGATGGCAATTTAATACCGATACTCGAATGGTTTTTTCTTGTTGTTGTTGCTCTTGTTAATTCTTATACATTTCTGTTGACATCCGACAGGTCATGAATGAAAGCTGCCACGGATTTTTCACCGCACATCCTCTCAATTTTCCCGAGTTTTTTTTAATGCCATATTTTTCTTATGCTGAATTACAATAATTTTACTAAGTAGTCAATTAGCATGACAACGACGACAGGCCCCCAACAATCGCGTGCCAAGTGCAAGAGGCGAGAACTTCACATTGTTTATTCAGTAAACTTCAACGAAAATTCACTTAATTCACACATCTTTTTGTTAACAAGAGGGGAGGTTAAATAGTAGCTATGAGAATGAGTTATATTTTATTGAGTTAAGTTTTCTTTAAATTATAAACATAAGAGAGAAAGCTCTGCTAGACTAATATAATCAGAGTCAATTCTCATGATGTCATATCTGAACAGGAGTAGTTTATTTATATTATATAATTCTTTTAGTTTCTTAATTCATAATTGGGAACTTTTAGCTTGATTGAATATTGGAGTCAGGATGTCAGACTCTAGATTTCAGTAATATTTAGATAGTAAACAAATTTAATAAATATCCTAATGAATATAACCATGCTGACTTTTCAAGTTAATTTTTTTTCACTTAAAGCAGTCTCTTAATTTATGTAAAATACAATTCATTTATCCTTAATACTCTTCTTTCCATCCCCTATTTTTTCCTAAAATCCAATTTAAACTCCAAACAATTTTTTTATGGGAAACAAATGCCTCAATGCCCCAAGTCACGAGTGCCCGGCTGCTATATGAGCATTAACTCCGCCTGCTATCTGTGCAGCAGCATACAGCTCGCCTCGGCAATCAGGCAATGGAAAAACAGCACATGACCACTATATCAACCACTCGGAAAAACAAACCAAACCCGATTGCTAAACCACGTGACTGAAACGATACCGGTTGCTGGTTGCTGCTGACTTTACGCCAATAATCTGCAGACTGATTTCCAGTCTCAAAATAGCCACTCAGCCAAGCGACGAAAATAACATTTTCATTTTAGGCTCGACTTTGATGTCAATAGCAAACTGCAGGCAGGCAGGTAGCATTTACATGTTCGTATTTAAAAATATATAAAATATTAAATTCCACAGAGGCAATAAACTTATTGTGGAAATGCAGGGGAGATCGCTTGATTGACTTAAGGCTATAAATACTTGACATTGACACCTTGCAAGTGGCCTGGATAAATTGAATTGTTGATTTTGTTAATTATTTGGCCAGTGCAGCTAGTAAACACTTAAGCCCGAGTCTCTCTGAGTCATGTGGACTTGGAACTCGGGCTGCACTCAGGTAAATTTACACTGATGACTGCGGCAGATTTATTTATTTATTTTTGCGTTTTTTTATTTGGATTCTTACAACTGCATTGGGTCTGCCCAAAGAGCCGTCGCAACTTCTGGCGCTTTCGATTGATTAATTGCCATCACATGACGCGACTCTACTATTTTTAAATCGAATCGAATCGAAGCGGTGTCACAGAAAATGAATAAAACTAGTTCCAATAGAGCGAAACTCTCGCCGGTTTTTTTGGCTAATCAATACAGATCGATGGCAGAGAATTCGCAGACATTTCACAAAAGTTGAATGACTTGCCGGCGCGAGTTCGGTTACCTTTTTTGGGCCCACTACTGATTGCATATGACCCAAATTGGGTTTAAGTCGATTAAAAGGTGCATTATGCCTACCAGGGTATGCCGTGCAATCAGAAATCGAATTGCCATCGAACAAACAAGCAACCGAAACACCAAAAGGAGCAACAGAGTCTCAGGGCCATGCAACATGCCTTCTGCAGCAGGCATTTATCAATGAAATTCAATAAAAAAAAAAAATAAGAAAATAACGTACATTTTGCAGTTTGCATGGCTTTTAGTTCGTTGAACTCTGGGCGCACACAAAAGACGTCCTCGGGCTAAATGCAACTTACCTGTTCCATTTCATTTCACTTTGGATTCATTTCGATTCATTTGTCTGCCTGCAGAAATCACCAAGGAACCAGAAGGGACTTGGGGTTGGGGTCTTGCGACTTTAAACCAAATCTCAGCCGCCTCGTAACTTGACCTGCAGCAAGTTCTTTTGCTTATAAGCACCACCGCTCTCTTCCCGCAATCGGACAGCCGTGATAAATGTGACAACAACAGGCCAATAGGCGGCATCCAGCTGGGCATCACATCCCCCTACCCATACCATATTTTATTCCGCGTCACAGACCATCCAGATCCACTCGTTTCCATACACTGGGAAAAATTAGCATACCCCCAAAAAATTATTTACTTAAAATGTAAAATAATTAAGTTACTTTGAGATTTTTAGGGTGAATTCGCCATGCTTTTTATAAAAAAAATGTACCAGCAAGACAAGTGTAATTTGCCTTTGAACAAGGGAGAAAAACAAAGCTGAAACCACGTCCTTTATTTTGAAGAAATTTCAGAAATACAAAACTTATTCCAACATTTATAAGCATATATTCTCTAAAATATTGTTGACCTTTTCAAGTCATCGCATTTTCTCCAAGTGTCCTGGGCCCAGCCCAGCCCATATTTTTCCCCACCCTCCCAACGGCTTGTCATTTCAATTCCATTTGGCCAAAGTTGAGTTCCAGTCGCTGTGCTTAAGTGCAGTCCCAGTCCCAATTCCAGACGCAGACGCAGCTCCAGGCCAGCGGGCCATCCTCAACACTATTAACAACCGGCGCGTCGCGTCGCCGTCTTGGTCTTCGTCTTCACCTTCTTGGCGGCCGCCTCTCGTATTTCAACTTCTGGCTAATTGTTGTTGGCATGGCGACGGCGACGGTGACGACGACGGACGCTGCCTGAATATTATTCCCGGCTAATGCGCTGCTCCGGCTATTTGAAGTTAAATCGCCGGGCTACGTGCATAAAATTGCGGCGATCTTTTTCTCTAATCATAAGCATTGGGCACGGCTCGCATTTTAATTGCGCTTCGATTGGGCAAAATATGTGGCTTAAATCCAGCTGCAGCGGGGCTTCGGTTTCAAATTCGATTGTATGATACCCCCTTATCCCTAACCAATGCCAAGTGGAGTCGAAACATATTGAATAAGAAGAAATATGAAATTGCACAAACTTTGGGCACCCTTTCGTTAGCTCTGATTGCCTCAATCAATGGAGAAGCTAGTTGCCTGTGTTGCAAATCAGTCCCAAGCCAAAGCAAACCACACACACTCCTCGGAACTCGGGACTCGGTAGGAGAAATGGAAAAAAATCTATAACAAAGTAATCAATGAAAGTTGGTTGGGAAATAGGGCCAAGCCAAGTGAGTAACCCAGAAGCTCCAGACGGAAGCCGAACACAGTTTCTTGTGGCTTCCACTTCTGTTTGGCCAACACGCTAAGCAGACAGCAAACCAACCCAACAGAGTCCCGGCCAACTCGAGCGAAATCAAATCTAAGCACTCAAAGAAATGGAGTTTAAAAATCTTTTAAAAAATTCGTTGGTATTTTAACAAAATTCATTGCGAGAGCAATTCAATTTTGTCAAAGTTTTTACCAAAATATCTTACTGAGAGTCTTCTCTATTCATACTTGCAGGCAGACCATTATAGACCAGCTTAAATCCTTTGAAATATTATTTAATTTTTGTGCTTTCAATTATTTCCAACTCTTTAAAAACAAATTTTAAATAATTTCTAAATTTATTAGGTATTTTCCACCCCATTTTTCCTGGTGCACCGCAATCCTGTTCGACATTGGTGGCTTCCTTTTCAACAGATTCTCCTTGTGCCTCGCCGGCACTCGAACGGCAAAAACAAGAACTGCCGCAATGAAGTGGCAGGCAGCAGTGTTGCTGATAGTTTTGTGGCAAAGTTTGCCCCGCTGAAAGCCCGCCGCCAGTTATCAGAGCCACATTTGCTTTGCTCTATTTGGTGGGACCGAAATGATTGGTGCTTGCCGTTGGCAACTGATCGAATTGCTTGCCACATGCAACACACACACATGCACACACACACCCAGACCAAATGGAAACGAACTGAAAAAAGGAGGAACAAATGGTGTTTTCAATTTTTGTGTCGCCCATTTTAGGCGATGGCATTATGTGGCATAATTTTTATTGTTCGCTGGGCATACGGGGCGTATGATGATAAAGCAATTTAAAGTTCTGCCACTGCCACCATTAAATTACACAAAATCACATAAATGAAAGCCAAATGCAAAACTTGCACTCAAGCATGTCCTTTGTTCCTAACGTCACGACATTAAGGCTGAAACTCTCGAGGGTGTAACGCCTTGAAGTATGCTGCATGCTCTGCCCTCCAGCTGCACGCAACATGCTCATAAAAATTAGAGAGACCCCCAAAGCCAAAGCCAAAGCCAGACCCAGAAGTGAACTGAACTGAGTTGCTCTTCAAGTTGCATGCAACATCGCTATTTATGAACTCAACGAGCAGGACGTTCCGGGACCGCCCCCTTTCTTCGTCCTGAGTGCTCTGAGTATGTGTGTGTGTGCTCTCGACATGGGCCCAAAACATGCTCCATAAATCGCCACAGATAAATTTGTGTTCTGTTCTTTTGATTTCGTTTTACTCTTCTTGGCCCTGTCGCGTCCAAAATTATTATCGCTCTCTGCCAGAGAGGTATTGTTACTGGTTTAAAGATTTTGTTTCATGGAAAATATTATCTTGAAGATAGAAATAAATTTTAATAAAATATACATGGGTTGTAGCTGAATTTGAGAATTTATTTTTGCAAGAAAAGTATTTAAATCAGGTTAATAAAACCAAAACCACAAATTTCTCTGAACTATTTTAAAGCTTATATTCGTCATAAGATTGTTTTATTTTAATTGAAAAAGTAACTATAGCAGTTTTAAAATCTCTTTTAAATTAATTTCCACCCAAAAAGTGTATCGAACTTTCATCTTTTCCAAGCGTTCGCATTTGTCTCTGCTGTAAATGCAGCCGGCAGGCCGAAAAGGACATACAAGAAATTGTTTTCATGCTCTTTGGCCAGGCAACGGAACGAAACAACCGGCTATCCGACCAACAGGCCCACTTTATTTATGTCAATCTCTGTCTCCGCTGCCCCGAAGGTCCGTGAGCTGGACCTGGCCTGGAGCGCTTGCTCCTGCTCCTGGGATCATAAATCTTGGGAGGGCAGTAGGCGCTGAAAGTGCATATACATATATATATATATATTATAAATAATGAGTGGGCGTTGTTACAGGGCCACGCCCTCTTCCCGGCCAGGCATTGTTTCGTAGAACATGCATTTAATTATTTATATTATATTTGTGCAGACTTTTTGTGCAACGCTGCAAATTCCTTTAGCGCCTTTGTCCTTTGAACTCTCCCTCTGTTTATTTTTTGCGGCGCTTATTGCCGTTGTTTATTTTTCTGCAGCTTTGCATTGATATGAATAAGCGCTCAAATTAATTACATTCTTAATCCCAGGCCAGGCGTAAGCTAAAATATATAATCCGCGTTCAATGGCCAGCCATGAAATGTGGTCCATGGGCTCTCTGCCTCTGACTCTCAACTTCACGTAATTCCCTCTCAGCGAGCTTAGTGGCTATGATCACGTGCTTTACAGTTGCAGTCGAGAAAATATCCAACGATCATGAATAATATTAAGCAAATATTAATACAGCTGCCACTGGGCTGAGTCAGGGGCGTGGGGAAGCACCAAAAAAATAAAATGCGTACGAAATAATCACATGATAAATGCTAAGACCAGACGGCTTTTTTTAGTCAGACAGTAATGGCAAATAAATGGTATATTGTGCAAATATATTACGTTGGCTTCAAAAGCTGGCAAATAAACAAATTTTTCAATTTTAATATTTGTTCAGCTCAAAAGAAATTCACCGAAACCAAAGCCATTTAAATGGAATCGCTTTTTAAGCATATTCCCGGCTCTGTCACACGTTTTTTTTCACTGCCATTGTGGGAGTCATTAAAAATAATTAATAATGAATGGAAATATACCATTTCTGGAATGGAAAATTGAAACTGTGTGTGCTTGCTTGAGCTGCAATTAAACCGTTCAGCATTTACCAATTTTTCTCTTTTATTTTTTCGTGTTTTCCCGGGAACGCAACGCATTTTAATTGCTTGTCAGAGAGCGTTTTGTGGGCCCCTGGAGCTACATCGCTCATTGTTGTTATTGCGGACGGAGCATTTAATTTGCTGCTGCACAGCATGCGCGTGTCACAATAAAAAATCACTCAAGTGCAATCCTCCACTCGACTTCGCTCGCCACTAAAGTCGGCCAGACGCACTTCGTTAGCCATCGACGCGTCCTCGGGGGTTTCGTTCGCACTGTGTTTTCCAGTATTTTCCAAGGGTTTTCCATGGGTTTTTCAGACGGCTTTCAGGGTTTCGGGATCGCGGTCAGGGCGGCAAGTACTGTTAAAATGCCAATGACAATGGCCACTGTGTCTGTGAATGCTCCGAGTGGCTGGCTGGTTGGTTGGTTTGCTTGTTTGCCTGTCGGTCTGTCGGTGGGTACCGAACACAAGAACTCAATTTGTTGATAAAAAATAAATAAATGCAATAACACAGACACCGTGCTGAGTGCAACTGCGAGAAACTTAAACTTTAACGCGGAGAAGATCTGCCATAAAGTAAGCCTGATATCTGTAATGACTTAAAGATAAGACAAGGTTTTATCTTTTTCTGAGGAGTTGTGTAACGCAAATGTTTAAAAACGTGAATGATAATTCATGAGAAGCAAATTTTACTGTCGAAATGATATTTGCTTAATTCATCATCAGGGACAATGCCAGAATTTCCAGACTGACTGATATGGGAATAAACATTTGGGGAGATTCAAGCAGCAGTCGGATTTGAGATTTTATTCTCTGGAAATATTTAGTTAAGTTAATCTGCCTGAATTCCTAGGTTTTTCTTTAAAATTATGTAATAGTTAATGTCTATATAAATTTCATATTTAAAATATATACATAAATCTGCATTGAGGCTCAAGTACTTGGTTTGGGAGTAGAAAGATTCTTTCTTCTCGAGAACTTATTTCAAAGACCTGATAAAAATTCCCCTAAATAAATGACTTAATTAACGAAAAGTAAAGACTTCTTTCTATCATTACCATACCATACCATTCTCTTTAATAAAACAATACATTTTAAATTGTTATTGTGTGTTCTATAAGCAAACATTTATTTTGATCCAATAACCCACCTCGTGCGCAGATGCCAGCTTTGTATTTCAAAAATTATGGCTAGCTGTCGCCAGCAGACTTTCTTGGATCACCTGTTTTGCACGTTCTTGATTCGCCTGTTTGCACTTGACTTAGTCATAGCTTTATCAAAACTAAAATGTTGCGGTCAATTAGACTAATCTTGGTCACGAGATCTCTGAATCAAGACCACCCATTCTATTTTTACAATCAGACGCCACTTGAGCTTAAACATTTATTGAGCACTCAAAGATAGCCTGACACAATCAGCGCAAATGATCGAATAACAATTTGTCAATGAAGAAAACGTGCTGCTTTTCTGAGGGGGGAAATAAATAATAAATATGGCCACCGTGATAATTTGTTAAGAACAAAGATGTCTGCGGCGATTATTCGCTGTCAAGAATACTTAAGTAGAAGGCAGATAATTAAGCTGATAAAATGGGTGCAGTTTTTCTGGGAAAAACCAATCAGTGTTCACTGATAATCAGTAGCTGAATTTTATTTTGGAAATCACTAAATTAAATCTCACATGAATAAATTTAGCTGACTTTAAAGAGTACTTCAACATCGGATGACGCATTCTTTTGGCAGGAAAAAACAAATTTATTAACCGAAATAACTTTCCATCAGCGATAGCAAAGTAGGAACCTAACTTAGGATGAGTAATGGAGCCCTTTTTTGGGGGAAAAAACCAACAATTGGTTATCAAGAAATAATAATCAAAGGTAATGTACCAGGTACCAGGAAGCAGACTAATGGAAAGGCTAACTGATTTTAATTTACAAAAAAAAAAAAAAACCTATAATTAAATCGAGACCAAAGCACTTAGGGCCAGCAATTCAAGTGCATAAAAACACGTAGGGTGTACATACAGTATCCATTTTGGCAGTTTCTGTATTGGTTTGAGGTTTGTTTTGTATTACCAATTAGTTTCGGCCCGATGTGTGACACTTTACACGCGAAAACACGCAAATGAATGCCGATGGCTGATGGCTGATAGATACCTGATGGTTCAGAGAGATAGCACCACTCAGCGAGCCCAGTTGATTGCTTATTGTTATCGCCCGAGGGGAGGGAGGCTGTGTGGCCGTGCGGCTGTCTGGTGGGAGAGGTTATTATTATTTTCAAGCGACTATTTTTACGTTTCGAGTTGTTTGTTTCAACTAATTGAAATGATGCCCCACAGACGATGATGAAGTCTCTGTTAAACAAATAGATTTAATTTGGCTGACATTTTTGATTACTTTAATTTGCTCAGCTAAACCTCTGGCATTTAATGTGGCAAGGGGGTTGGGAAATTTGTATAATTCAAAATCCAATTTATATTTGTTAGCACACACTAACACACACTGTATACAATGCAGAAAACAATCAAAATGTGCAGTCAAATGAACTACAAAGTATCTCAGATTTGTGCTTTTTGCTATGCGCATTTTCTCTCTCTGCCTCAAGGCTCAGCCCAGAGCCCAGAGCTAAAAAATCTGTATTTGTTATTTGTTCAACTAAAACCAACTTGATCTTGGGGTGCACCTAGGAAAAAATCATATATTTCTCTATATTTTTAAAGAAAATATAGGTTTTTTTATCACAAACTTTAGAAGATAAATTTCTGAAAGGTTTTTCTTTTCATTTTCATTCATTGTTTGGATCTACGTTAGGAACTTGAAAGAGACATAAAACCACCAATTTCTGTTATACCTTTCACAATTTCTCTTAAAAATACCCTATCCTTTTGTGTGTACTCTAACAAATTGCAAAATGATCAATATTTGCCCACTTGAACTCGGCACACACATCCACTGTGCATTCGACAAATATCAACACTAAACAATATTCATTCATTGTGCCGTAGAGCTAATCGATGGTAATATTACCAACAATTAGGCGGCAAACAGCCAACGCTCCACAATAGCCACATCAGAGGAAATCGGGACTGTGGTGCGAGAGGAGCCTCCGCTACTAATCATCTGTAGACCCTAGACCAGAGGAGGCGGCGTTACCGTCGGCTGGAATTTAATTAACTTGGCAACGCGGCGCAAAATTAGCATAAATCATTTAATTAAAGGTAAGTGCTGACGAGTGGCAAGCGGAGCAGACCAAGCCGAGATTTCGCCGCCGAGAGTGCGGGTGTGAAAAATGGCGCTATCCAACCATCATTTCCTAGAATCATGTGTTAATTTTTTAATGACATTTGATAAATATTTGAAGCTGGTCAACGGAGGCTCGAATAAAATTAATCTCGCGAGTTACAGTTCATTTAATTTGCGTGTCATAATGGAATTGCCTAAATATTGCACATTTCGTTTTATTTCACATAAAATGAATTCTCAAAATGCCTGTAGAAAAATGCAAATGAGGGAGCCGAGCAGGTGTGTCAATTTTTCGGAAATTCAATTTTTCTGGGCAATTAGGCGAAAACAAACTAAACATAAAATGCATAAAAGCCGGCTTAACAATTGCCCTCAGAACACACACTTTCAATGCTGGTTGAGAGCTATTCAAGCAAAAAAATAAACGCAACAGCTGCAAAAATTTAAGTAAAAACATAACAATGCAGCGGCAGGCGAGGGGAAAGTGTGCCCATAGTTGTTATAGTTGTTGCTGTTATCGTTATTGTGGTAAATAAATAAAAACCACATCAAAACTATTGTAATAAAAACATTTTCATTCGCATTTTCACAATGAGCGCAATTGCAAATTGATTTGTGTGGTTCTGCGCAAAAATTTTCAACTGTTTGCTCGTCGCTCGTCGCTCTTCCGTTCAACCATCATCATTGTTGTTCGCCAGCAAAGAGGGTAAAAACATAAATAATAATGCAACAAAACCGAAAAGAAAAAAAAAACAAAAATAAGAAAGAAAAAATAAAATACCAGTGCAAAAACAAACTGAAGTATAAAGAAAAACAACCACGACAACAAAAATATGGCTGCCGCTGCAATGAATTGAATATTTTTCGCAAAGCTTATGAATTTTTGATAACGATTTCCCTGCTGAATATTTAAACATTAAGCAAACAGTGCCTCTCATCACTGCCACCGAATAGAGCCTGATGCTGTTTAAATTAACTTACGTTTAATCCGAAAAATGCGTGAAATACGCTATGTACTCAAATAAGTTAATATTTCCAGTAAATATTTGCTCAGCAGGATTACAAATCGGATTTAAGGGACGAACATTATTTACGCATTTTATTCGGTTTAAATGTGTATCAGTTATGTGGGTTTACTTTAGCTGCATTTATATATCAACCAGGGTGTTAAGTTGGCTTTACCAAGAGATCGAAAACTGCTCTTGAAACGTTCTAGAAGTGCGTCAAACTGAGGCTTCACTTTAGTAAAAAACAGCTCAACTCAAGGCCTATCCAACTCCCAAGGAGCAAACTCAAGAAAATTTAATAAACTTTATGGAAAGTAAAAGCTCTGTTCTTTTATGCGGCTTTATTGATTGTCAATGAACCGGTAAAGTCAATAGAATTTAAGATTTCAGCCTCTTGCAACTTTTTCACATAAATTAACAAATGTAAAAAAAAAACCGTATGGCTCAGCGTAAATTTCAATTAGTTGGCCATGTAAAGAGGAGGCAACGGCAACTTTTTGGCCGTTATGTTTTCGGATTTTGTTTTCCGTTTTCCGTGTGGCTAAGCCGGTAGGAAAACGGCAACAGCATCCGCATAAATTTTGCATATTTATAGGGACATAAAGCCCCTTTTAAAGCCACCTACCCACAGACATACATACAAACATATATCCGCATGATATGTATATATGGACATGTACTCGCACTTGTTGAAAAGGGCCGATGGCGCCAGGAAGGAGGAGGACCGAGCACCTTTGGCGATTGCCGGGCGGCCTCGGCCCTTGTTGGTGTGAAAAATGAAACATAAATTAAATCTGCTACACCAAAATCAGCCCACAATGCCAGGGCTTAGGATACTTAAGCGCCTGCTCCTGACGCCTCCTTTTTTCACTTTATGATTTCAGCCAAATGAAAATTTATGAAGCAGATGGCATACAACCTGATGCCAAGGCTAAATCTAAAGCTAAAGCTGAAGCCACTCGAAGGCTGAATATGAACTTGAAATTTGTGGTCGCAAAGTTTTTTGTGGCAAATGAAAATTATGCCTCATTAAATAACCAAGTGGTGGCCATAAATTACACTTTACATCGCCGTAAACTCCTGTACGGTGCTCTCTCCGAGTGATCAAGAATATATATCATGCAAACGAAGTTAATCATGACTGCAGAGCAGTAAAAACGGAATGGGATTGGAAGCAAAAATCTCTTCCAACCGTACGCCGCATTAAATCCACTTACAACCAGTAATTAGCTAGAACTACGTATGAACTACGGATGAGTTATGGGCCTCCACTCTCATTTAGATAAAATCCCCGGCAAGGAAAAACACTTCCGATTAAGTGCTCTAGGTCGAGGCAACTTCCCACCCACAGCCTCGAGATGATGATGATGTCGGGGCTATCTTCACTACTTCTGACTGCCGACTGACGACTGACGACGTGTTAGCTCATTATATTATTTTATTTTATTGTCTGGCAAACATTTGTGTCTAGCGCGATTCCGTTTAACTCGATATTCCAGTACAAAAAGAACAACAAGAAAAGCGTTCACGTTCTGCGGAAAAAAACACCTGCCGAAACAGGCGGCAGCCTCGGTATTTGCTTTGGTATTTGGTATTTACTACGTAAATTCAGAGAGAGCGATAGAGGTCTTGCTCTTATAAATAAGGGCACTGGGCCAGAAGGTGCCTGCATTCCTAGTACGGTCTTAAGCAAGGTCGGACACTCAGTCTCCATTCAGTGGACAACTTGAATATTTATAAAATATACAAAATATAGACAATATCTTCCTCGTTTCCTTTAGTGACTTACACTTTCACGTGAGTAAAAGCTTAATCAAAATATTTTCACAGCGGTTAGTTAAAACAGCTGTCAGTGGGTTTTGTTGTTGACACATTAAAGGTTTTTTCGACTCTTTTGTGTTTGTCTAGGTGACAAAAATATAGTTTTTATAATAAATTTTTTTTACTGATTTACGGACTGGCAGGTTTTTAGAATCAGTTGCCTTTTAGCTGTGATCCGGGCAATTACTAGTACTGACTCCCATGCTGAGCTTCGTTGAATACGACTACCCTTCAAGGGTGCCGTTTGCTGAGTAAGCTAAAAACACATATAGATACATATGTTAAAACCGGGCTAAGAGCCTTGGGTTTCGTGCAAGTGTTTCTCCGCTTTGGCGGAAGCTCTGGGCTCAATCTCTGCCGGAAGTTGCCAGACAATGTTCTTAATGAGTTCTCAACAACCCGAACCGTCGACGACGACGACGGCGACGAGTAGCAACGGCTGTAGTAGCAGCAACAGCATAAACTCTATGCAAATTGATTCACTTTCGAGCAACTTCATTTGAGTTCGTTACGTATGCGGCCAGTTGGCCGACTTAAGGACCCCGTAGGAGTGTAAGCAGGCTAAGTAAGCTGCCTTGGTTATGACAAAGGACAGCATTTCGAGGGTCCCACACAAGGAACATCTTGTGAACATATAACAGGAGTATGGGTACTGGTTAGCTAATAAATGAGGTGGCGGCCATAGAAGGCGACCTCTTAAGATTATATACAGTGAGGGAAAATATTAAATATTTTTCAATAAATTTAAAGCAAGTTTATAGCTTTATTTTAAGGATTTTTGTATATGTTTTCTTCACTTTGTATTTAAATAATTTTTACATTTTTAACAAGTTAGAATATATATTTTCCGAGTGTATTTCACACAACAACAAAATGACAAAATGTTTTAGTAGCTGTCCGTTGTCTTAGCTGTTGCTGTCAATCAAGACAAGCAGAAATTTTTGCGACATTGTTGCTGGACAAGCTGCTGCCAGGCGGGAATTTACTTTGTATTTTTGGTCATTGTTTCAGCGACAAGACTCCCTGCCAGCCTCCTCCTTGTGACTCTCAGTTGCTGGCCATGTAATTGCTGCTACACTTTGGCCAAGTTATTAAGTGATTGTTATTGTTGGTTCTGCTAAGAGGAAGAGAGAGAGAAAGCGAGACTGAGAGCTGTTGCAACACCATAATCTAACGATTATTCGGAGCTCCGGCTGGCCAAATGTAAATTAACTCGTATCCTGGAGAGCCCGAACAAAATGTTAATATCCCTGGCTGCTGGCTAATTTGGCCTAGTCTGCTTTTATTTTATTTTGGCAGAGAGAGTTGGCAAATTAATTTCGATTTTTTCGGGGGAGTCATCCAAAACAATTTGCCAAATTTGCTAATTGCAACATGTGTTTGCCGCAAACTGTTGCAACGAACCAAACTAATTGCCTTTTATTATGGATGAAGCAGCCAGTCTCCAAAATCCGAACAATAACTTTTCATAGAAAAATATTTTTAATAAGCAAAATAAGATTATTAAATGGTATTTTTGAACAAATGTTCGTTTTGAAATATATATAAATAGAGTCATAAAATCCTGAATATATATATATTTCTCCCAGTGCAGAGGCATTCAATCCCCCGAAACGAGCAGCATACGAAAGATAAACGCTGACCGCCTGTCGCACACACGGCGTATGAGTAATGGCCGTCTAGGTAATAATGCAATATCGATTTAAAGTGTCACCCGATAGGAAAAGTGGCATTTGCATTGAAGTGCAGACAATAACTAATTGCCGCCGCCGCCCCCTCAGTGATATTTTCCTGTCAATTAAGCCGATAAAATGTGGACAGGAAGCGAGGAAGAACTGTATTTATCTGTAAATATCGTTTACATGACGTTAATTGCATATTGATAGTGTTTGCTCAATTGTTTGCCCTTGTACGTTTCATTTGTGTTTGCTTTTGACTGGCCAGAGTTACGTGGCTGCAACTTTGTACCATCCGGTGATCAATCAATCAATCGGGCCATCAATCAATCGCATGTACTGCCCAGTTAGAGCTGTCCCCTAATTGTGCCCTAAGCTTGTCTCCCCCTCGGTTAGCTGCAATTTGTGCGCGACTCATGAATATTTATGCGCGATATAATTAAATATGCTAATTACAACTGATTGTACGCACAATCATTTGAAATTATAATTTTCTGGAAGGCGAGGCGTGGCGAGGGGAGTTTATTTCGCTCCCGCGAAAAACACTAAGGACAACAGACAATCCAGCAGGATAACACGCACTGCGAAACTGACAATTTAGCATAAATTCAAATGAAATCAACACAAAAAGCGAAGGGGTTGCGGCAAGGATGCTGTGACTTGGCAACTGTTGCCAGTTTAAATTGCTTTGCAGCGTGAAAAAATTAGAAGCATCAGCATGCGAGGGGTATGAGGGGTAAAGGGTGGAATTAAATAAATTACATTGTTGCTGGCATAAAGTTGACGCTGCCAGCAAAACAATTTGTGCAGCAGCTATCAGGGCCACCCACTCAGCTAACCCGCTGGCAACTTTGCCGTTTCGGGTTGAAATCCCTGCTGCATATCCTTCCTCCTCTTCCTCCTCCATAGCAGCACCTCCCGTTAGCCGGATGATGGCGAACATGGCTAATTTTTTTGAGCTGCACCTAAGTGAATTTAAGTTTTAATAACTGACTTTGGCCATCAAAGATCGAGGGCTGCAACGGGCGTCCGTCCAGGTTTATCCCTGAGTTAATTGAAAATCCAAAGAGGCAACAGCACACTCTTTTGCACAAATATAATATTCCACCTGCTGCTCAGTTTCGCTTTACTTCCACAGAAAATAGCGCAAATAGATAAGGGAAATTAGTTTGCCTTGCTAAAGTTCAAACTAAAAATAATCAGGCACTTTAAGTTATTAGAGGAAACAAGTGAACTTGCAAGGGAAAATTCATTAACTTGGGGAATAACTAGCATTTCTTTGGGATATCAACTTCAATATGCAATATTTTATACAAAGCTTAGAAACTACAACTTCAGAAAGCAGCCCAACTTTGTCTTAACTTAGATTTCCCCTTTGAAATATTCAAAATATTACCAAAGAACTTGACATATTAAAGTCCGTTGCTGTTGCTTGTTTGTCCAAACATCAATAAATAATTAAAATATTACCATATGCACACTCATTACATAAATACTTAATTAACCAGACTGGACAATGTTGTCCCCGACCGGACATAAAGAGCGTCCCCAATGATAGCCGGTCACTTGAACAAATCGCCAGCACGTGGCCAATAAAGGCGATGTGGGAGGAGCTCTGCTCAGCGATAAGGTGGGTGGGGCTCCGCTCACCGATAAGGCAGGTGGAACTACTAGAGAGGAGGTGGCGCAGCCATAAATATCCATTTGTGGCATTTCCATGGTGACAAAAATGTGTAGAGTCAGTCTAATTTATTATCAACAGCCTTTGTGCAAACAAAGACCCCCAGGTAGTTCTTTTTTTTTTTTTTTAATTCCACAATCTCACAGGACGTGGCAAGGAGCCAGGACCTGGGAACCGGTCACGGCAAGAGCATTTCATTAGTTCAATTAGCTGGACAGGTGCTGGCTGGATGTCAAGTGGCAGCTTTTTAAACGATGATTAGTGGCTTTTCGTTTTCGTTAACAAGACAAATTGTTGTTTACTCAGGGCCCCCCTTCGTCCGCCTGACAGGATCCCCTCTCGGATGCAAATTTATGTACCCGAAAGGATTCCCCGCTGTCGGTCATTAACATTGGCAGCTGGGGGAAATCTTGACATGTTGCTCCTGGTCTACTTTTTGAGCGTTGGCCTTAAGGGAAATTAAAATCCTTGTTCCAAAACAAAAAATGTTCAGGTAAACGGCCGAGGTGGGAAAACTAATTAAAGCTAATGGTGTTTACATTATGCAAAGTGTTTGCTTATCCAGTATAAAAAAGTCAATTTATATAAAATTATTCCAACAAGAAATTGAATTAACATTCAGTTATTTATTTGCATAATAAAAAAGCTGTTTAACCGAAAACAAATAACGTTGGCAAATAATAAAATCGTTTCGAGTTCAGTTTAATGAATTGAAATCCAAACAAATACTAAATTTTAATACAGTCTGTGTAAGCATTGGTATTACCTATAAAATCATTAAAAATAAATATATATCCAAGTGTCTCAGCATGTTTCCCCGCCTAGCCACAGGTGGTGGGTCACCAACAATGGGCTAATGTCCCGGACTTGGAGGTGTTAAAGAGTGCAAACAAAGAGGGCCAACAGACATTGCACCCGTCGACTAACTAACCCAATTATTTGTAAAATAGAAGCGCACAGAAAAAATAACTGGGGAAACCAAAATGAAAAGATACCGCAGCCCATTGTTTTTCCCCCTCCGCAGCAGGTGGTAACTCTAGACCCCTGGAAAAGTGCAAGGAAAAAGGCAACCAGAGAAAGGGAACCAGAAATTTTAGCGGGAGAACTTCGCACAGCACGCGTAATGAAAACTTTGTTAGGGGCCCGGCAATGGAATATATAGAGAGAGTGAGGAAAAAAAGAGAAGTCGTGGGGAGGAAAAACAGCTTTTCCTGGCCAGGGCCACTCGATGGTGTCGAGTGCTCCTAGTGCTGGACACGGAAAGTGGCGACAACGGGAAATTAGTTGTGCACGCTCGCAAGTTGCAACGCAAAACCCGAGCATTAGCCGGCTGTCCTAGATGCCCTGCCGCTGGGGGCTGACCACTAAATTGCCGGGATGAAGTCGCCGTTCTGATGTTGATCAAATTAACAGCATGTGGCGACTGGCAAGTGGCTGGCGACCGCTTTAATGCTCTTCCCATGCCCATGCCCTCTCTCTCTCTCTTCTCACACGTTTTCTGCTCGCGCTTTTTGTAGCATACTTTTCAGCGACCAGCAAATTGCTTAAGCTGTGGCCAAGGATCCAAGAGAAGGACCAGTCAAGTTGCACAGAGAGAAACTGTAAAGGGAGAGTAGTAGTAGTAGTTTTATCGACAAATAGGTTGAATTTAATATCATATCGAAAATGTCGATAACCTTAATATCATAATATATTCTTTAAAATATCGATATTAATATTCTAAAATTTTTTTTTATTTATATTCTATTTTCCCGCTAAAATACTTCCGAAAAGAATATGGCATACTTAAATTACCGATTTGTATCGACTTTTTCGTCAGTACAAAATTATAAAAAGTAAAACAACCTAATAAAAAAAGCTTAGGGAAACATTTCCTGGTATCTATAAAATTAAAAGAGTACATTTCCTACTCAATCCATTAAATAATTAATATATTTAATAACAATATCAAACTTTCATTAGACATAAAACTGACATTCCTACTTTATTATTATAATTTTTCACTGTGCAGTGGAAAGGAAGCCTGCCTAATTGTTTGACAGGACAACTTGTAACGCGGAAAGTTTTACTTTACTTCACGTCTGAAATGCGACAGGGCCACAATGACAGGCAACAACAAGTTGCGATTGTCACTTTTGTTGAAACTTTCGCGAAATTTACAAAGTGAGAGGAAATTCTTTCTGCACTTGGTTTATTTTCATCGTCTTCGTTTTTTTCTTCTTTTTCGCCTTCAAATGGCTACATTTTGCCAAAGTCATGCTGAAAATAAATTATAAAAATGTCCGCGGAAAATTATGCTTTCCGAGGGGAGGCGAGGACGAAAGGTAAAGGAGAATTTGATTCCCGCCATTCGTTATAAATGATCGCAATTGAAAGTTCAACCCCATTCGGGGGCTAGTTGAAAAATTGACATTATATTTTCCTCTGTTGGCAACAACAGTCAGCGGACGATAAATAAGAGCCAACTTAAGTCGAGTATTTATTTTTCGGGCATCCTTTGATAAATGACTTTGACCTGGCCCAAAGTGCAAGCAAGGAGCAAAGGAACTGGCCCCAGAGAGGGGTGGGGGTGGGAGGATCAACCGCACATGGGCGTGGCCCAATGACTTTTCTCATTAAGCCTGGCCAAGGCGAACGTGGTCGAGAAAGAAATCAAACTAAAGTTTTGCACAAAATTCTTCTTGGGTCGCCGCCCCGCCCCGGGGGACGAGGAGAACATGTGTAAAGCGTCCGTCGGTTAAAGCTAAACAAACAATTGCCAAATGCAATCGAGTTTGGGTTTTGGCCCCACAAGGGGCTAGCCGGGGGACTGGGGGTGGCCACTGGGCCAAAAGGGGTGGCCAAATGCCCGTCGAGAACAGTTGCATGTTGGCAAATGGCAGGAAGAAGTTTGCCAACCGCATGCTTCAACTTCAATTTGCTGGAAGGATTGTTTGGGGGGCAAAAAGAACGGAACTGCTGGGGATCGCTGCTTACAGTTTGACTCGTATTTCATTACTCGAACTGGTATTAAGTGGCAAACTTTTGTATTTAACAACTTTTAGCAGCCGGAGCAGCAAAAATGAAGAAGATGAACAACCCGACCGAAGTTTGCCAGCGGAAAAACCAACAAAAAAAAATAATAAAAAAAACAATAAGTGTAGAACGAAGAACAAAAAGAAAGTTGCAGTCACTTGACTTAACTGCAATTTCCTCAAAGTACACTCGGACAATTAAGTAGCGTGTATTGGGGAAGAGAGAACTTAAGTGGTAATTGATTTTAGTTGGAGAAATATTTATCGTTTGTTTAAATTTAATTTCTAGGAATTTCTAGGGAACTTTTCGCGAACAAGTTTTATTTATTATAATATTAAAAAATATCCAACTAACCTAATATTTTCTTACTTTAAAGTTTTCTTATTTTTTTCCTTAATATTCTCTTTATACAAATTTTCCTTATTTTTCTGAGTGCCACAGCTAAGAGTTAAGAAACTTAAATAAATAAAACTAAAGACACTCAACCCGTTTGAGCCGCCAAAAGGCAATTGGCAAGAACATACGACCGAAAAAAAGGTGGCAATGAATTCGCTAAAGATTCGTTTGGAATTGGGACAACACTTTGCACTTTGCAAAAGCGCTCGGAAGTTGCATCCTTCGCCCCGAAAAATCTGTCAAATAAAAGTTTGATTGGCACTCAGAAGGAACCCCTCTGCGTTGCTGACTTTGCCAGTGCATTAATTAGCCAAATGCAGTGAGCTGGAGCAACTTTCGAGCAGCATTACCATGAAATGCATGCAACTTTGTAGCGGCCCCACGCATAAACTTAACTGAAGTGGCGCATAAATTGAGTGTGCAGCACAGGTTGTTGCGTTCGTTCGTTGGCTCATATATGCAACAATGTGGCAATGTATTGTTATTTCCCTTTCACAGCACATTACCATAATTATCCCGCCACAATTCAAGCGTTCGAGCTGCCCATCAACGAGGATCAGGCACACTCCTTCTGGCCGAGTCAGGCAAGGTAGCGAAAAATGAAAGTTTTTCATACGTTCAACGTCAACAGAGGTGGGTGGAGGGAAAATCCTTCACGTTTTCCCACTCTTTATTACAACTGTAGTAACAGCAGTTGGCCGCTGGCCAAAGTCAAGCCGGCTGGTGCTGCTGCACTTGGGCTAAATTACATTTTCAATTTGTCAGCTGGCGGGGCGGCACTACTGCAGGCCATTAAATGGCAAATTAAGTTCAGCTTCGGCGTCGTCTCTTATTTTATTTGGCATTCCAGCATTTTTGTTGCATTGCAATTTTTGCATCCTCCTTCCGTCCGTCCGGAGAAAATGTGTTTTTGATAGGGGTTTCATAGTCTGCGGGATCTTGGCAGATTTTCGGCTCTGGCCATCATCGGGCAATATGTTGAATATTTCATGAGGGTCATAAATTTCCGCGCCACGAAGTTAAGTCGAGCGCTTACGCGGTCTTCAGTTTTGCCGGCTTTTTATTTTTAATAACTTTCCATTGTGGCTGTCAGTGGCAGGCAACACAAACACGCACGCCAGCCAGGACTCAGGACACGTCAACGGGTCGTTGTTTCTTTTGTTGCTCCTCCTTCAAGCTGCTTTATAATTTATGATCCTTGGCATCGAAGACACACACAGACACACTCAGAACACACCCACCTCCGCACACACACATGTCGCCAACTTTTATATAATTTTTCAAAAAACTGCATGAATATTAACTGCAAGTGGCAGGATATGGCGGCAGCATCCTGCCACCGAAAAACCTGCCCCATCTTGGCTTGGCCAAAAAAGTTTCAAGTGCCAGCTTGATCCGCATACGGGGAAGGGGCCACACAGCCACTGCCACGCCCTACTAACTTATGCATACGTGTAGCTTAGTCGCCCTCCGCTCTCAGCTTTCCTCCTATTACCTTCTTTTTTTTTAACTTTTTCCGTAAGGATTTTACATACATATTTGATGCAAATGTGCGCAAATTGTCGTCGCTGTCTATTGGACATTTTGTGGCCACATTCGCCTCGCTCGCATATCAAACAAAAGAGCCAGGAAACACTAAAACTAGATCGATCAAAGTAAGCCGTTTAAGAGTGAAGGGAAATACACTTCAGAATGAAACTGGGTCGTAAAAAAATTTTAAAAATTATTTAAAATGTTTGCACATCTATAAAATCTTAGTAACTTATGTATATATGATCTGTAGGGTCGGAAATGACTTCTTCACTAAACAAACTGACATGTCTAGTTGCTGCTGATTAAAAATATAGGTTTATAGATTGGGAAATGTATTCACTGCTTTGCTAGCTTCTGACTAAAATTGTAATAACTATATTTTTTTTCTGACTGTCCTCAAGCAGAGGTGTGCAGGTGGCACTCTTGTATGGATCATGGATAATTTGCTTAAGCTCAGCAAGCAGAAAATAACGTTTTGCACACAACCTGGCACGCACAATGCCAGAGTGCCCTTAGAGCTGTCCGCTTTGACTTCTGGCTCCCGGTTTGCTCCCGTTTACTGTCTCCCCTGTCTTTTGTCGTCTCCAACGGCTGGCTTATCGCCTGACCAAAAAAGCGAAAGGACAAGGAGTCGGATATAACTACTCCTGCTCCTGCTCCTGCTTCTGTTACGGCGACTGCGACTGTCAGGCAAGTGACACGGCAGCTGTGCTTTAAACAAAGCTAAGCTCGGGTAAAAACAACATGACTAATAGTTTTGACAGAGCCCAGGCAAAACAAAAGCCAGACAGCATGTCAGATAAAAGCCAAAGCAATGGCAAATGACGGGGTCCGCAGGGCGGGAGGGTAAAACTGCATGCTAAATGTTGTCAATTAGTTGGGCAGCCGAAAACGAACGAGCGAAATGATAATGATGACCACCGAATGACAAGGCAACTACACTCAAAAACAGTTGACCAATGGCTTGACCCTTTGCCTTTCAAGATACATCTTTGCACGATGATCAATTCGTTATAATCAGGGGATGTGTGTGGGAGGTTCACATTATATTTCAGTTTCAGTATATCTGTGACTGGCAGATTTGAAGCTCATTTATAGCTTGCTTAAAATTTCAAGAGAAGTGTTTAAATGACAAACTGAAAAGCAAGTACAATAATGAGACTTAGGCATTTATTTATTTCAAGCGAAATTAAAGAATAAAGAAAAGGTTATTTAAAGACAATCAGTTTATCAATAAATACTACATACAGGTTAAAAGGGTCTTAGCATCAAAAGCCACCTATTAGTTGCAGATCTATGGACTTAATTTAATGCTCAGAATTAAAAAAGCATTCTTCATGAATCGAGAAAAAAAGTTTAAAGGCCAAAACGTTATATTAAAAAATTTTAAAAACAAATATTAAATCCAGAAATGAGCTTTATAAAACTGCAAACTTTCTTCATCTTAAAATGTAAAGTCTTCGTTGGCACTCTTTAAAACTTTTTTAATACTGCTTAATTGATACTAAACTTGCAAAATCTTTAAGTTTATACTCCCTCCACTGAACCATATAAGCTATAAAAGCTTGAACTGAAAATCCAGTGAAACATTTGTACCAATTATTCTCCCCCTTGTCTTTGAAACTTTCCCCGGATTGGGAAAAACCGCCACTTTGAAGTCTTCGGGCAACTATTTCAAGCATATCAAGAGCAAGAAGTCTACTTTACGACAGCTTCAGGTGAAGGAGCAAATCCTAAGCTGGGGTTATGGCATTTCTTTGGGTCGCCTGGCCCCTCTGGCCTTGCAGGGCAGGGCAGCTCAACAGTTTGGCTCAGCTATAAAAACACAAAGTCGCCAGCCAAAGTCTCACTTAAGCTGCTCCTACACTTCGCCCTTCACCGAATCCTCTGATTTGCCCTTCTGTTACACTCGCAGGAACTAAAGTACAGTGGAATGTCCTTATAGCTGGACGACATTGGGGCATACATATGTCACCCGGTGGAGTGTAGTCCATAAATTTAAACAACGGGCAACGTTTTCCTTTTGAACTGCACTGACATAAATGTAGATATATTTTTGGCGAATTAATAGAAATAAATTAAAATATGAATACCTATAATAATTTCTTTAAGACTATGTTACGCATGCGTAGACTCAAGGTAGCTGCTTTAAAAATAATAATATTTTACTTTAAGCCCCAGAAATTATGTTAATAACTGAAAAATGTAAAAAGACAAGGTAAAATACAACCGACTCCTCCTGTTGTTATAGGCTTTATTTTCCGTGTAAGTTTCGTGTAGTTGACGCTTTTTGCCGCTCATTTGGCTTTAGCTCTGGCCTGGCCTGGGCTCTCCTCGAAGAGGTTGAGTGGGTGGCTGGGACTTTGGGTGGGCGCGCTGAGTGCATGTGTTATGATGGGTGCAACAGACCGCAGCCCTGGCCCCCTCTGCTTTTCGCCTGCGGATATGCAACAATGTTGTCAAGTTTCCTGTTCCACTAGGGGGGAGGAGCTCTCAGTTGGCATTATGTCCACCGGGCGTGACTAACATGCACATGCTCAACTGTGCTGGAAAACGCTTTATCCAGCTCACATCTCACCTAAAAGCCCCACCGAAAAAAAGTTGGAAAGATTGTGTTTGTTTTTTGCCGGTGACCAACTTGGTTTTTGATTTTTTTTTCTTGTCTTTTTCTTCGGTGAACAGAAGCAGCAACAGCAACAACAACATGGCCAAGGACCTGAGCACTATGGGCTGGGATTATCTGATGTTTGTGCTATTTATAGCCATCACAGTCCTGGGACCGCTATGGACACGCATTTTTGGCAAGAAAAAAGAGCGCAGCAAGGCCGATTATGTTTTTGCCACAGGCGGAGTTTCGATCGTGGCCGTGATGATATCCATAGCCCGAGGCACTCTAGGAGTTCGATCTGTACTGGGTGAGTTCTTCGATCTATAGTACCGAAATTTTCTTTTATATTTTATTAATTTATAAATTTATCTTAATAAATATATTTCCTTTTCTAGGCTATCCCAGTGAATTGTATTATCGCGGCTCTGCCATGTGGGAGATCATCTATGGCATGATGAGCGCCTATCCCATAGTCTGCTTCATGTTTGTCCCTGTTTACTTTAACCTGGGCATCACCTCTGTCTACCAGTACATCGATCTAAGGTGAGTCCAAAAGAAGAAAAGTCCCAAGGAAAGTCACTCCCTTGAGCGCCACATCGTTTAATTAGCACGAAAGCAAAGCAAGACGGCGGCAAAACAGGAAAATTGTTATTTAAACATTCATTTTAATTTCGCCAAATGCGCCGTGGTGTGTCTCCTCTCGCTTATCGCCGAAGCGCACACAATTTTATTCTTCATTAGGAAGGCCAAATGAAACTAAACAGAGACGCGCCAAGGGCTCAGGTCTGATTCTGTTTATTTACGCTGTAATTCGGGTATATTGTATACAAAGAAATGCACTAAGGCAGCTTTAAGTTGTTTGAAAATGCAGGAAAACCATGAAAAGATAAAATTTGAAAGGTACAAGAACTAAATTTTATTTCTAAAATAATCCAAATGTATTTCTTAAGTCTCTAAAACCATTACATTATACAGAAAACCATAGCAATGCTTCCAAAATATTCCTTATTGCTAAAAATAAACTCCCAGGTACTTAAAGTTCGTCTACCTTGGCTTATAAGATCTCCCACTTGTTGTCTCTACCTTCTGCTGCTGCTCCTGGCACAAGTTTGCTGCGTTGCTAAATAAATTTGAATTACATTTTACAAAAAAAGGAACAACAAAAGCAGCAACAATGAGCCTCTAACAAATGGCCAAACAAAAGCCAAGCCGGCAGAGCAAATAATCTATAGATTTGTCCTTGCCTTGCCCGAGGATTCCAACTTGAGCCTGGACTCGGATTCAGTTTCGGACTTGGTCCCGGATGCTATCGCCGCCCCAGTTGTCGTCAGTTTGTCTGTGCCAGCTCTTGGACGTTTCCCATTCCCTTCTCCATTCCCATTTCCATCTGTCGCAAGTTGTCGCCTCGTGGGCCTAATTGTTTTTTAAGTTCGAAATTAGTTAACAAATTTGTTATCAAATGTTTTGCAGTTTCGACAACAGAATTCAATTAATTGCAAAAACTGACAAGACAAACAAGCGAGGCGAGGCGAGGCGAGGGGTGGTCATGGCGGACAGAGAGCATAATTTGATTGGAATTTAATTGGCATGTGCCGCACATTGACAAAATTTTCAGAGGGGAAAACCAGAACCGAACGAAACTTAGTGAAGTGAAAGCTGTGCAGAATTGGCAAATTATTTAAATGTTTGCCCAGAAGGTAATTTGGAAATTAGCATTAAACAGAAACTGAAATGCAAGAAGAAATGTTGAGAATCTAAAGGGATATTAATGATTTAATCAATGAAATACTTTTTACTAGTTTTGGGGGAATTATTTACTGGTTAAATTTTTATTCAAATAAATAAAAGCTAACTATTTTTCATGCTAACGAACTCTAATATATTTTAATAAGTTATCAGTAAAATACCTTGGCAAACCTTTAAATTATAAAAATTAATATAAACTCAAGCTAATTTACTTACCCCTTCATTTACAAACAAAAACAAATATTCAATGAAAAAAATGAGTATCAAGGTAATTAATTTGTCTATGATCAAAATGATGAAGTAATTCCCCCAAAAGCAATTAAATTTTGTATGGCTTCAAAAGTCCAGTTAAATTAATGACCAAATCAATGACTGATAAAGTTAGTTCCCCAAAGCATACCATTTTATAAATGTTCGCTTTATTCGGCTTGGACGCAGCAACACTCAAACTAATTGAAGAGCCAACGAGACGAGTAACTCCCATCAATCTTAGTCAATTGGCTTGGCCCCAAAGCGAAGAAAAAAAAACAACAACAAAAAGGCAAGAGGAAAAACCAGAAAGAAAGGGAAAGGGTTAAGAGAAGACGCGGCGCAACATGGCCAAATGTTGCCCCCGAAGAAAGTTGGTTGCCTCATTGTCGCTTGTCATCGCAACTGGCGCCCCGCGACATGTTTATGCATACAACTTCATCAAAATAGGCTGAGCCGATCCTTTGGACAAGGCAAATGGATATGGAAATGGGGTCTAGGGCACACACAGAGGCCGATAAGTGAATATGCTACAAATTGGCAAAAGCCACTTGGCCAAACGCGCACACAGAGCAGGCCAGGCCAGGCCAAGACGGGTGTGTGTGTAAAAAGGTTCAGGAAAAAAATTGAGGAAAAGACAAAAGCCCTGACGTTGGCAACACGATGACAATACAAAAAGAAAATACAAGAAAAAACAGCTGGAGTTAAGAGTAGGGACTAGAAAATACTGAGTATTTAGAGTTTAGACATAAAGAAGGCCCTGCTGGAGTGGAAATATTAAGAAATCGCACTTTTTTAAAGGAAATTATAGTTAATTCACCGATTTAAGCTACATAATAGCACACTACCAAGAAATCTCATTTCAACTCTATTAATAAACGTTAAGATTATGCGTAGTTTTAAAGCAGTTTTCTATTTATAATTCAAACACAAATACTTCCAATATACCCCTGATATTTACGATTATAGGATATATAAGAAAAAGCGCCAAGGGAAAGGCAAAAGAAGGAAAAAGGAGGGCAACAACAAAGCAGCCACTCGGTCTGAGGCTGTTGACAAATTGTATGACAATTCGTTTGTGCCATAATGTTTATAAATAGCGCGTGTTGTTGCCTGTCACTGGCATCAGGCATCAAGCATCAAGCTTGAATCCGAATCCCCCCCAAAAACTTGCGAAACAAAAAACCCAAGACAAGCACACACGCACACTCACACTCACCAAGTCATGGATTCTCTCACTTGTCAGTCGCCTGTCGCAAGTGATGTCTGCCCAGCAGACAAAAACTCCGTAAAAAATATTAAAAACTGAAGTTTTGCGGACCGCAGGCGGACAAAACGTCCGATTTTAGGCCCAAGATCGGTAGCAAAGTAAATTACCTGTCCTGGGTTTTGTGGCACCAAAACCTCTCATTTTCGGAACACGAA
>JAEIIL010024074.1:0-15866 GCA_018905715.1 Drosophila lini | reverse complement strand
CCTCTCTTCGGACCTACTTGTGTGGGGGAGTCGTTAAAGGCAACTCCATATGAAGCAAGACACATTTAAATTTTTTATTTATGCCAGAATTCCACAATAATAAAATCCCCTAGACTTAGTTCTGGGAAGCACACTTGTTGCTAATTAAAATAATTTTAAAATCAATTTAAAAAATTTAATAAAAATGATTTTGATACGTATTTTATATATATTATATTTACTCTTTGGATTCAAGGATATTATCCTTGCTTTATAATTTATTATAGGATCCAACAATTACCTAATATATATTATTAAAGTTTTTAAATTCGCAATGATTTCTGTAGCACTTTAGATATATTGTCTTCAAAAAATCGTAACATTTTTATTTAAGGACACCTTGCATGTGTATACTCACATTTCAGATTTCGTTCAAATAGGCACTTGACTCGCTTTGAGATGTCGATCCAAACAGATCTCGAGATATAGGATAGCGTGTTTTCTTCTAATTTGTATGCCATTTGCGTGAGTAGCCAAGTTCTGGTGCCAAGCCTGGCTACTATGGTCCCAAAGATCCGCTTCGAGTGCTTGGCTCTAGGCTTCCGCCCGGTCTCTCGGTCTCGGGAATATTGACGATCGTGACTGCAGCAGCGCACATTCAGTTTCGTACTCGTTTTTTTATTTCTCTCATTTTCGCTATAAAACTCGTTTATATCGGAGATCCAGTCTCTGGAAGTCAACACAACGCCCACTCCGTGGTCCGTGTGGAATCGGTTTATCGGTCTCGGTCGGTCTCTCTGGCTTTTGCTTTTTGCGACGTTAGCCTGGGGGATTGGCATCCGTGTGCGATGTCTCAGCAACTGCCTGGCCATGTGTATCATGTCCTATCTGTGTGGGGAACCAGTATCTCGGTGTTGGCGAGCGAGCGAATGGGGAGCAATGCTCGGCACCTCGGCTACTGCCTCTCTCCCCCCCAGGTGTTCGAACTTTTTCAGTCCCACTGTCTCTGGGTGCACAGCTTACACACACTCGAACCGGGCACATCATGCAGGTGTTTTATAAGGCTTGGGCGACGGTTTCATGATATTGTGCTCCGTAAAAATATATGGATTATTGTAATTATTAAAAAAAATTAAACACACATACGTTATATGAATATAAATACATAATAAAAATAAAATACAACATTATAAATATTTTACTATCATGTGAAATTTTAATATGATGAAGAAAGAAATTTATGAAATTATTAACGTACCTTCCATATACACATACATATGTATGTACATTGTTACTCCAATTCCTTAATCAATACCTAAAAAATATTAAGAAGAATGTTAAAATTCTTATATTCTTACCCAATGCCTATGTATTCACATGGTGTCAATAAAAAAAACTGTATTTTAAAATTATGACATCAGCTTTCCACACGAATAATACTTTCGAAACATTCTACCCATTTACCATTTCTATTTTCGATTGAATTCCACATAATTTTATAATACTTATATAAAAAACAAACACAAATCTATTTGAAAAAATGTTTAATAGGCATTTCTTTCGATCTTGAATCATTTCTAAGTATAACATTTCCTGAAGCTACGTAAATTCGCTTACGATAATTAGAATCAAACTGTAAACCTATGTAATATACGGGTAAATACATATATATATATCGATCAGTTTCTTTTTCGGGATATGCACATATATCGCCGCGAATATTTTGATCACATTATAGGCCATATAATGTTGAATTACATTTTACGTACAGGAAACATATTTGGCAAAATTGGGACCTTGTTTGGTAGCTAACATCTAACGAATCTAAATTAATCATATTATTTATATATATGCAAAGGTAAACAAAGAAATATTTATAAATTGAAACATTCGTAAATGAAGAACGTATCATAACACAAATAATCGGGAATAATAAATCTGGCTATATAATAGTTAAACTTAGGCTAACACATTAAAAACGAATGTTGGCTAGGGATTGTTGTGTTTTTGTGAAGATGATATGCAATATAGTTGTTAAGACAAAACAACCTAACTATGTACAACAAGGCTACGAACTAATATTATTTAGCAAATCAGTGGGATTAATGGGTGTTATTTGGGGTCTAAGTTAGGAAACTTTGCTTTGGATAGCCCTATGGATTTCAAATTAATTAATGTTAATTAGTATATCTTAATTTTTGTGTGCTCAAAATGCGTATTAAATAGTTAATACAAATCTGACTCTTATTACCCTGTCTATTAACTGTCGTCTAAATTTTTTTAAATTGTTTAAATTTAAGGCAGAATATAAATTTTTGGTATCATGAATTTCCTTGGAAGACAAGCCTTTCCTTTAGTTATTGCAAATCGGTCAAAGCCTAATTTTCTACCTGAAGCTTCCAAAGCAAAATCCCGACGAATAAACCAATATCTATTCTCTTATCCTATTTTTAAGCATCCCCTAAACCGATTCTTAAAGCTTTTGCGGCACATCCTTGGTGGCAACTCCCGCCGTTCTCTCATGGTTGACAATGAACTTCTTGGCGCCCGACAATCCCTGCTTGTTGATGTAGAAGCTCTTCTGCGCCAGCGGCGATCCACCGCCGCTGCCATCCGAATCCACAACCAGGCGATTGAGGAAGGTGGCTGCCGTTCGGGCGCCACTGTCGCAGGATGAGGACTCTATGCTGATGGTGGAACAGCCACCAATTGAGGACGTCTCGCTCTTGGCATCGTCCATCAGCGTGGCATCGTCGTTCAGGTCGTTAACTAGCACCTGAGTGCTGGACGAGGCCGTTGATAGTATGGAGGAGGTGCGGCTGCGGCAGGAAGAGGAGTTTATCTCTGATTCGAGCGGTATGGAGATGCCCTCGTCGATGCTTTGGCTCTGGCTGCCGCCAGAAACGAGGCACATGGCTGTCTCCAGATTGGGGCCACTGCCCAGGCCGCCCGGTGAAGCGGACACCGGCGAAGGACAGCCCGAGCTGCTGCTATTATTTGTCCCGCTACCAGAACCGCTCACCGCATTGTTTGTGCACAGCTTGGAGATGAACAACTTGGGCGTAATCCGACCGTCGTACGTTCCGGAATCCGGACTGGGACACACCGACGAGGGTGATTGGCACACGGGCGAGGAGCCGCGACTGTGGGTGGAGAGAGGAAATATTTTTTTTAGATACAACACACATACATTGTTTTACATTTTATTGCATTAAACATTTCAAACATTTTCAAATATAGTTTTAATCAGTGCCAGAATGTGCGCATTTATTTTTAGCTCTTAGAAAAATGTTTCGATGTCTAACCCAATCCAAAAATAATGTAAATAATCCTGAGAGTAGCCAAATTTAATTTAAAATTAACTTTTGCCCCAGAATGAATAAAAAAGAAAATATTAGCAAGCGAAAATATTATTTTTGGGCCTTAGATTGTTGTTTCCATTAAGATTTGTAATCGAGTCCGCAAACATGTATTAAATATTATTTAAAAAATATCGTAAACTATATATATAGAAAGGAAAAGTCCGATAATATATCAAACAAATTAAATAGAAAATATTGTAAGCTTTGATACATTTAAAATTTTAATATGGAGTTCAGGAAAATATCCGAAATTCCAATATCCGCCTAATTAGGAATTTAAATCTCCCTTTTCTGAATATAACTCACCTTTCTGTAAATATCTTCTTCAGGGGCGGTGGGGAGTAGACACTCCAGTTACTCCCCTGCGTGGGAACATCGTCCAGCTCGAACTTCCGCTTGACCGGTCCCAGCTGCGACGGCCTCATCGCAATCGGTGACATCGATCTCCGAGTGGCAAATGTCCGCCTCGTGGGCGAAGGCGAATATGGTAGCCGCATTCCGGCCCGATTGTTGGTTGGACTGGGACTGGAACAGCTGGTGCTGCCGGTGGGCGGCAGGTTGACCTGCAGGGGATTGGAGAACTCATCCGATTTGCAGGACCAGTTCTCGGCCACCAGCGTCAGATCCTCCCAGCTCTGCGATATCTGTATTTCCCGATGCACCTCTCGCTCATGGTTCACCTCGCGACTGTTTAGATCGGCGCACTCCTCCTGCCGCAGCTGGGAAACCCTGGGCGTTAGGCAGAGGGTGGCTCCATTGGCGGCTGTGGTCAGGGGACTATAGCTAGCCGAATAGCGCCGGGCTCGCGGGGTGAATATATTGAATACTGGAGCCGGTGACACCTCCCTCGAGTTGGGCTGCGAGCGTATGTGTATGTTCTTGCCGAAGCAATCGATGGAAGCAATATTCGGCATTTGGATATCCAGAACGGGAAGGTGGTTCTGGCTCTTCTTGGGCGTCTGCTCGTGCTCCCTGGCCGCCAGAGCGGCCGCTGCAGCGGCCCGTGTGGTCATTGGAGTTTTCGCCGCACCCGGAGTTTTGCCCGTTGTCGGTGTCCGGATTATGGGCACACTCAGGCAGCGTTTAAGGGTTTTTGAGTTGCTGCTAGTGCTACTCGGCGGCGGTGGGTCCAGCGTGTCCATGGGCACAGTCAAGCAGGGTTTCTCCTGCTGCTTCTCCTCATCGCCGCTGGCTTTCGTCTCCGATTCCATTGCCGTCTATCTAAAAATAGAATGTGTTTATAGTTCTTTTTGGTTTCTAGGGTTTATTTTTATAGCCTTGTAGAGGGTAGTTCAACCTCACTATGGGAGTTTTTTTGGATTATTTTAAAACGAACCCAAGGAACTCAGTTTTGACAAGATATTCGGCAAGTCGAAAGCTAAACTTAAGGTAATTTTCCTTTATTTTTAGAGAAACTAGTTTAAAAACTATTATAATACAGCGTGGAACTGCAAAAATGTATGATCCATCATTTCTTTATAGAAAAGATTTTATCTTAAAATATTATTTATTTTCATAATTATCTTGAAAATCAGAAAACCTCTTTCGGAATTGTAAATTATAATTTATAAATAAAAACATTATTAATATTCACAGAAATAAATACAATAATCACAATACTACAGCCACGAGCCAGTCGGCTTTGCCAGCTCCCGTTCCCTTCGGCGGCCACCTCAATACCCGTTGTTACCTTCTGTCCTTGGGCAGCAGCACGGGAAATATATCCCCGATTTTCCGCCAGGACTTCGGGGCGCAGCTACTGCGCTGCCGGCGTCGCTGCCGCCTCGGGGCAGAGAGACTGTCTAGTTTTTTTTTCTCACTTCTGCCCACAAACTGCGTGCCCAGCGAGGCAACTTTTGCAAGCCAATTTTCACGAACTAAATGCAATTAGCCGCCGCACATAACTGCTGATTCAGCTACGCCAAACCGTGAAGGACACTTGGCACTAGCTTAAATGTATACTAGACACGTGCAAATGCCCTAAAATACTTACAAAATTGTGTCCTGCGATTGTAATTTTTCAGCTACCCGTTTAGTTTTTTTCTAGTGTTGGCAAGCGACTGGTATGCGTGCTCACGAGGCACGAACAAGCGGAATGACGGGCTAGTCATCGGATGAAAAATACAGAAAAAATATATAATTCCACATCAGAGTCCAACAATTCGAATTAATAATATTACTAATAATTTAAGGCTTGCGCTTTTGTTGTTTTCTCGTTGCCTATTGAAGATTATTTAGCTTCTATCAGCTGGTCTGCTGACCAAGCCATTTGTCTACCTGATGGTGCACTCGTCATGCAGCTCTGGCCGTGAGGGTTGCCCAACACTGAGCGCGCGTAATTTAAATTTCAGCTTAAGAGGTGAAAGAGATAAATTAAAAATGATTAAGTTTATATTGATTTTAATCCTCTTTTACAAAACAAAACAAAAATCAAATATTAAATAGAATTTTTTGTGTACTTGTACAAGACACCAAAATAAACTATTTCGGCTCAACTGACAAAAACAAACATTTCCTATAAAAAACGCAGATCTTTAAAATAAAATATTTTAATAATGGAGAATGGACAGAATGGAACTGATTTTATTTCTTGGAAGTATAAAGTATGTTCCCTTATACTTTAAAGAAATAAAATCAGTTCAAATTTTGTATACATTTCGTTATTATTCATATTTAATAGCTAACCTGAGCTTAAAGCAGTAAATAAAATTATTAAAAAATTAAATTTAAAATAGAAAGCTTGAATTTCAGATGATCTTTAATAAATATTAAAATACGTGAGAAAATAAAATAAACTTTCCTAAACTTACATTTGGAAAAAGCAAAAAACTGCCCTATTTTGTTTTTTTTAATACATAAAATATTATTTAATAAAATTACTTTATTAAAAAATTTAGAGCTTGAATTTCTGATGAAAAAATCCTTTAATAAATAATAAAATATGTAAAAGAAAAAAAAAAACATTTTTAGACTAAAACTTTACAAATTTCCAACAATTGCAATGTTTTTGAATACTTTAAAAAATAAGTATTCCATTCCAAAAATAAAAATGACTTAATATAGACACCATTAAAATGAGTTTATAGACACATGTTATATTTATTTATTATGCGAAACTTAAGAAAACATAGTCGTGTTTTACAAGCATCCGTTGTAATTTAGTTTTTTTTTCATTGTTTGTTAAATGTTAACAGAAATCACAAAAAATTATAAAGTAACACAGTCGGAACCAAGATATCAGACTAATTGAAATCTGTAAGCCATATGGGAAATCGGGTTTCAGTTTTACTTTTCACTTAAATTTCCTTTTTCAACTAATATAATACTTAATACTTAAATAACCTTTTTCTGTATTCGACGAAAGTTTTTCATTTTGCTTTTTTGTCTACGAGCTAAAAATACATATTAAGCTAATTTGTTGCTTGATGCGTTTCTGTGTTTTTTCTCCTTTGGGTTTTCTCTCTGGATGGTTTAGCAATTGAAATCGTTCGTTACTTGTCTAAGAAGTATGTCCCAGCGAGCACCTATCGCAACTGGTGATGGGTTATGTGTAATGATGGGTGAAGCATTTCTATGAGCGACGACTGAATATTAAATTGCATTGGTTGTTGTTGTGTTGAGTTGGCAAACGCAGAGCATCTGAGCGGAGTTTCATCGCCGTTTTGGTATCTGGAATCTCGATTAGTCAGGTGGCCCTTAGCCATCGGCCAAAGCGGGCGTCACCCATCCGTACTTCTCGTGTGTCTTTACCAGCGAACGGAACGACTCCTCCGCCTGGCGACTGCAAAAAAAAATAATATTTAAATTATTTCGATTTAATATATTAATTTCAAGAGGATTCGACTCACCGAGTAAACTCCTTTGCATTCTTTGGCTTGCGCGTAATCCGTCCGTGCCCCTTGACAACGCTGGCAGCGAACTGCATGATGACCGCTTCCACCGTGTAGGCGCTGGCCCAACCGCGGGGCGTAAGTAGCTCCATGCAAATAGCCCCACCCTCCATTACATAGCCCTTCTCGATGCGCGGCTCCACGACACGCATGAACGGCGGGGCAAACGGAAAGTTGTCGGGGAAGCTCAAATGCAGCAGGATGGCCGGAACGCCCATCTCAACCATGTCCCGGGCCAGTGGTGAGTCGGGATCTATCACGTGAAGGCGGACATGCCACTCAAACAGGTTGTCATTGACGAGTTCCACCTGCGAAGATTGGAAGAAAGGTAAGGATATGGACTCTTGGTAATTTCTACTTTGACTCACTGTGAAGACGGCATCGTTCTTGCACTGCAGCCGCTCCATTTCACGGTACTCTTTCATGAGACGCCGCGAACGGATCGTTTGATCCGGCGCGGCCACCAGATGGCGTCCCGTTGTCGGCGCCACCCTGCCAAGATGGATAGTAAAGTTAAGGGTATGAACAAAGCAGTTTGAAATAGTTTTTGTTTTTAATATAAGTTTTTGGCATATATTTACTTGTGATCTTGTCGTCGCCGCTTGCCTGGTGAATCACAAACAGCCTGTTCGGCTGCCATTCGCACCACAGCATTCTTTGAGGCAGCAGCAGCTCCGGACCCGGATCCCGATCCTCCGCCCAACGCTCCACCCCCCATTGCTCCGCCGCCACCTGATGGAGCTGCCGCTGCAGCAGCCTCGTGATTGTTATTGGTTATATTCGGACTGCTGCCAGTGGCACCATCGATTTTGTCATTATTATTACTATTATTATTATGGTTGTTGTTATTATTATTATTATTATTGTTGTTGTTGCTGGACTTGTGGAAGATTTTGCGGAATGCCGTGACAACTCTCTCCTTGGATCGCGATGACATCTTTGTTAGCTTTTGTGGCTATGGGCTTGGTCTATCCTCCTTGTCAATTGTTATTATAATATTTCTTGTGCTTCGATTTTTGTGGTTACAAGTTTAGTTTTGAGCGGTGGTGGCTTTTGAATTCCTATAGTTTACAAGTTATTGTGTGGGGCGTCGTGGTTGTTCAGTCTTTTTCATTAAATTGTTTGTGGTTTTTGGTTATGACTTAAGCCTGAAATAGGAAAGGAAGGAAAGAATTATTTAATTGTGGCTGTACAAGCAAAGCAGTAACAAAGGCTAAAATAGTTTTCTCTAGAATTAAGAACCAAAAAAAATCCTGATCTGATCTTGAAATTTAATTTTTTAATATATATAAATATTTTTTTGAATGCTTATAAATCCAAAACCATAGAAAGCAATTTTCTTTTGCCTTCTCCAAATATTCTCCTACATACATACATATGTGTGTCGTCTTCAAAATGACCACATTAGCATTTTCTTGGGGCTGACTTTATAAAATTAACATACTTGTGCATGTTAAGGATGCCATTTTGCTTGGAACTTGATTCCCCTCAAGCAATTTTCATATTTTAGTAGTCCTTCTTCCCCGTACAATTTTGCGACCTTGAACTAGGCGCCCCCACAACAATAACCAGGGGGAGTTACTCTACCATGTCTCGCAGTCATGAGCACAAACACATCATCCTTGGCGAACTTTTCAAGTGAATAACGAGGAGCAGCCAACGAAATATGTTAAATACACCCGCTTTACCACAAAAAAAGGCAAGGAAGGAAAAACAAAACAACTCATAAATGCGGCCGCAGGAAAAGGGATGACATAAAAACTTATTTCGTTGTAGCCAGTTGATTTCCAAGGAAGCTTTAAGTGATAACAAACATGGGAAAGATATTATGAAAATTTGCCAAGGAGCTATAAAGATAAGACGTAATATAACGAAAATATACAAATATTATGTGGGTACACGTAAGGGGATAATAATAAATAATAAATTAATAAGGTATCACAAAGGAAATTAAATTACTTTTGTAATGTTTTATTTTTAACTAATTGGTTTAGAATAGAAGAAGAACTCGTTTTCTCTGCTCGAGTCAAAAGTTTTGACTCAAAACTCTTGTGGCGCACAAGCTCTATTACAAAAGTTTACACAGCCTCTGGAGTGGCACGGTCTTTGGCCGCCTTTGACCCTACCTATTTTAAGTGGTTGCCAGCGTGACAGAAACCACCTTATTCTCTGACTTTGACCAATCCCACCCGACCCGTGATATGGACGGCGAGGTGTTGACCGTGGTGGTCTCGCCAAAGTGTTTGCCTTGCGCATAATTAGCTTTGGCCCCAGTGCACGAGCCCTCTAAGGGGGGATTATTTCTGGGGTCACTCCAGGGCTTCTGGGCACAAGCCAAGACCTGGAACTTGGTGACCAAGGACAACCGTTGTGGGCGTTCCATTTTTATGGTAGTGGGTGGGATGGCTAAGATACCATTATTATTATTATTATAAAAGGTCGGATAAGTGTGAGCCAAGTTGAGAGCAGAGAGAGATCAGATAAAACGAGTTACGGGGGAACCTAAGGAATTTTGCCAAATTAGAGAGGACAGAGAATAAAATAATGTATTAAACATAGGACATATTTGCTTGACTTTTTTTAAAGTAATACTATATTTTATTTATTTTATCTAACTTATAACCGAAATATTATTCACTTTGCTGAAGGCTTATCAATTTTTAACCTATTATAAATACTCCAGTTTTTCGTGTTGTGCAAAGCCTTCACACATTTTCCCAACAATTTCATATTAATCATAATTTATTACCCCAAAGTTGACTTCTTCCTTTGCTTTATTCTCTCTTTTATTCATTTCCAATCCAAAGGAAATTTCACCCGAACATTATAACACATTGCTTTAGGCTTAAGAACTTCTCCAGTAATCTTGCAAATTATGAATAATTGATGGATTAATGAACCGGGCTGGAGAAGAGAATTCCACACTGACCCCCAAAGAACGACTCATTAGGAGTTCATCAAGGTTCGAACTATCCCTGGGCCCCTTGCCTAGTATTCCTTTCTTCACTTCCTTTTTCCGGTCAGCTATGGGCCATTTCCTTCCTGCAGCTCAGCTCGTGTGTGTTTGTGCCCAACTAAAAGTATTTTTAGAGAAACTTTTTGCACTTTTGCTTTCAGCCAGGGGCACTTAAAAGGAAAAATAAAAGCTGACCGAGGACGAAACAAAGGCGCCACAGGCATCCTCCTCAGAAAAAATAACCAAGCCAAGCAGGTTCCACAAATAATGCAGACCATAAGGGGGAGGAGAGCTAAGGGAGAGATGTGTGCCGAACTCATGTGGATGGAAATGGGAAATGTTTTCTGGTGCGCAGCCCAGCGCAACACATTTCTACAGTTCTTTCACCATTTATTTAACCAAATAAATGTCAACAATGGTTGACATATTTTTTCCCTCCACAAACGCGGCCCCAGACTCTTGAAATGTTTATATACCCCAGGCAGTAGGGTGAATCGATACAGTTTGTAAAGAATATATAGTAAAATATTTAAAGATTAGTATATATTTTATAAAAGAGATGGCAAAGAGTGACAAAGATATCATTCTAAGCGAATTGAAATATATTTTTAAAAATAAACTGTAATTTATAATTTTTTAAAATTAGTTTTCTATTTTTCAATATACTTTTCTACATTATATAATTAAATCGAACTATTTAAATTAATATTCAGAGAAGTTTATCCCAAATTGGATCCACCCTAATGCAAGTACGTGTATCTATAGATTGGGCGACAAATTGACTGTGCGGGTTGAAATTACAGCTCTCACAAAAAATATATATATATCTTATCTGGCGCCATGAAAATCGATACGCAGAATGACCCCCATCATATCCCCACTTCACCCCTTTTTCTGCATTTTACCCACTCTATAACTGACCTATCCCACCCAGCAGATAGATATATAGGACTTGTTTAATAATAGCCCACTAGCTGTTGCCTGGCTAAATCAGTGTTATTTGCCATTCCGAATATAGATAACAGCAAAAAAGTCGTTAAATCAGGTGACGGGCACGTTTTAAGGATCTACCCAATGGAATCCAATAGGATTGATGGATATTTAATGACGTTTGCTTAATGGAGGCAAAGTTTTAATTTAGAAATTGATAGTTCAAGAAACATAACACACTATAAATACTAATGGTACTCATTTGAGTTATGTAGATTAAAATAAAGCAATATTGTTCTTTAAAACAATTTTATCCCATCAAAAATACAGTTAAAACCGTGAGAAAACCTGCCTAGGGGAAAAGTTAACACAACAATTAATACAAGCTGATTTTTCGGAAAATGCACACAATTTATTCAGAATGTACGTAAAACATAAGTATATAATATGTATACATTCTGAATGTAAACAACTGGGCTCATGTTTATTGTTGTTTCATTGCATGCAAATTTCCTCGCCTGTCGCATGCAAATTTTTGAACGCAAACACGAAAGCAAAAGGGGAAAGAAAACAATAACACGAACTGGAAAAATGCAAAAATGTTGAAATTAAGAAAAGAAATGAGAACTGTGTCAGTTTTGCGAAAAATTCAGGCAGGCGAACGGAGCTGCTCAAGTTGCCTGCTCTCCTTACGCGTTTTATTTATTGATTTCTGTTCCTGCTGACTGACTTTTTAATTGCATTCGAAATGAAAATCAGAAAGTAAAACCAGGAAATACACTTTTCAAATTATGTTTGCATAATTTAAAACAGATTTTTTTAAATTCTAATGCAACAATTATTCACAATAAGTACTATTATGTTGTTGTTTTATTTAATTATGTTAATACAATATTTATTCACTTCCACTTTTAATATTTTAAAAATTCTGTATGCGTTATTTTTGAAATTCAAGAATTTCCTTTGAGTGTACAGACCGTGTGAGAGAGAGAGATCGCTCGTTAATCAACTGTTTGGTGAGTAGTTGAAAAAAATGCGGAAATATTTGCAAAGGGGAAAGGAGGAAGCTGAAGAAAGACGGGGGAGAGAGCGCGGCTGACTAATGGCCCCTGCAACGGTTCTTTGTTCTCCGACATTAGCGAACACCTACCCACACACACACTCTCTCACTCCCACAGACAATTAATCCCCCCTCTTTTTGCATCAACCTCGCACCCACCCAGATTGGATGCGATGGCATTCGGGGTCCCTTTCCACTTCCTGCCACGCGCCTGTCGCTGGTCATCCTCTCATCACACTCACACTTTTGCCCTTGCACTTGCACTTGTCCACTCATCAGTGATGTCCAATATCAATGGTTAAACCCTTAAATAAAGCTAAAATAATTAATAAATAATAACTCTTCTATTTTATAAATGTTTTCATTTTGTTTGAAAAATTTGTAAAATTTTAAACAATATTTTTATATATATCGAAAAATGCAAAATGGATATCATAGCTATCCCGCACTGCCGATGCTGCTGCTCTGGCATTGTTCTAGTTGGAAGTCCGAGGGTCACCAGCGCTTGTTACGGCTTTGTTAATTTATTTATAAACAATTCTCCGCTCGGACTCGGACCCTCGTGCACATGCAAATTGAATTAAGCTGGGGAAGGGGACTACCCCTATATATGGCAAAGCTTTTAAATGTGCATTCAGCATTAATCAAGGCCAGCCATCGGATTCAGCATCCATCAGTTTCCTTTATTTCCTGGTTGGATGCTGTTGCTGGTCGCTAACCAAAGCCAAGTGCTTTGTCTCTCGACAAGGTTCGTTGACACTGTCTCTTTAGATGCTACATACTATATACCCCATAATTCCCGATAACTGACTAACAGTCTGTGACTGATGGTTATGCTTTAACCCCATTAGGGTCCTCCAAGAAAATGTGGTTCGTATAAGGAAGGGATGCTGGTCTTGCTCCCTCTCATCTGACCTTGAATATGTCTCAGTTAGGTCTGTTTATCATTTTGATGTGGCGCCATAACACATGGCGCACAACGCAAAAGTATATATAGAAACACGAACCCAGTAAATGTGTGTTGAAGTAGGGAAGCCCAACGAAGCTAGAGATACACTGCAAGATCCTAAAAAGTTAAGGAATATGTGTTTTATGAAATATTATAACATAAATTTAATATACTAACTCGTATAAATAAAGACTTTTATAGAACTAATAAAGGTAAGTGAATAATGATAATAAATTCATTTAATGCAGAAAATATTCTCATAAGATTTGTATATTCTTTCAACAACTGCAAACGACTTCTTAAAGTTAAAGTATTCTCCTCGATATAACATTTTCTTTCCCGCGTTTGCACCATATTTGGTATATGTTTTTATTAAGACACCACAAGGCGTTTGCCGCACGCAGATATAGATATACAGATAAAGACAGAAGCAAGCGCCTAGACAACACTCCTTGAGTGGGAATGGGCGCGGGCCAAAAGATGAAAAGCCCAGCCAGGACTTAGGTCCTCATCCACTCCTTGGTAATACTTTTGGCCCGTGGTTCACTGATGGCGCGTGTTTCATTCAAACGGAAGCCATTTATGAAATTGCTTTCGACAAGAGAGAAAGCAACAAAGGCAAAAACAACAGAAGCAGCAACAACTCAACGACGGCCACAACTCGTAGTGGGTTAAAAGTGGACTTTGGCATGGACAGCCGACGAGGATATGGTCATATATACGCGTCATTTGATGACGTTGGCGGTGGAATTGCGGCTCCGTCTGGTCAACGTCCAAGTAAGTACACAACAAAAATTAAGAAAAAAGCAGCAATATTTTTTAAAAAATTAGAAATTAAAAGTCGAAATAGTTACTAAGAAATAAAGAACGAATATTTCCCTCTAAAATTAGATTTAAAATTTAAAATTTAATTGAAAAGGTAGAATTTTTCTTTGAATTCTTTCCGTGTATCTACTTTCATCCATATCTTATAGCCCGTGTGTGAAACGACCTGTCAATTCGGCTTTTGTCGGGTGTCAGAGTTAAGCACTTTGGGATAGCCGGTTATTGCACATGAGATAAGCTTCAAGTGCCTGCTGTTGGGCGCTTTACAATTCTTTGGGACTGGTTATTAAATTTTCGACAGTCGCTCATTAAATACTCGAAAAGTATGGCATACCAAAAGGAGGCCTAAAATGGGAGAAAGTTGAAATATTATCCAATCGTTCGTTTCTGGTTTGTACATGAAGTTCTATCCTAGTCCTTAATTTTCCAAAACACACTATAGAAGATAATGTCTATAATCCATATACATAAGTTATTATTATTTATATGATATATAATTCTGAGCCCTAATCGACAAACTTTTATGTTATAACATATCCCTTCGCACCTTAAGGAAATTGACATTGCTGACGTCAATGGCTGACCTGGGGGCAAAATAAAAACAAGGACACACAAGGCCACACGCACTTGGTGCCACAACCACCTGCCATATATTGTTTATGCTCTGTGGAAATTGTTTATCACCTGCCACAAAACACTCCCACTCTCATGTAAAATGCATAAATTCATGCGATAAGGGGAAAGTTCATCTAATTGCCGGCGACCCTTTGCTCTTTTCTTCTATTTATAGAGTCCCCGGGGATCTGGGGTTCCTTCTTCCTAACTTGGACTCTTATTTCCATGGCTATGCATAATCAATTGGTGCGTACGCCGGGTTAAATCTATAAATTAATTCAGCCGTAAAAATAAAATGCCTACTCGGGCTGGTCCATAAAAACTTGGATGCACCCACATCCACATCCTACATCCCACATACGCCCCCTAAGCTAAGCTCCACTGATCAAGTGCGATTTAAATGCACAGCATGTCCGGAGGTCGGGAGCAGGATAGCAATTACAGTGGACACTTGGCAAGTGGGATGGGGTCTATAAAAATATATTTACATATATTTAAAAAAGGGTTCTTAAATTGAAAAGACGCTTTTGTTAGTCATGGGAGAAATTCTTTAAATCGACAAATCAAAAAATATATTAAATATTTATTTAATAAAAGAATTAAAGAGTCGAATTCATAGACAGATAGAAGGTGAATTACGACTTCTGTTTTGATATAAAACAATAGCAGAGATGCACCTGTTTCTCTCCGCTTTTAATTGTTGCTTTTGTCGGGACTTCTGTTTTTTTTTTTTGTTAAAGCAACAAATAACCGAAGCATATGGAAATGGTGATAAATAATCATTTTTCACTTGAGCACATTATTAAATTTAATATCTTGTTAAAGGCTACCTTAACTGTTGAAGAATGTATGCACGAATGAAAATTTATATGAATTTTAATCACAAAATGTGGGCGATAAATTCGTAGTTTTCACTGTAAAAGGAAGAGGATGGAAATGCTTTGCTTTGGCGCCTGTCTTATTGTGTTGACGCAGCGGGAAAGTCTGGGACATAAAAGGAGAGAGGAGGGGGATGAGCAGATTCTCTAGCGTTAAAGCTGCTCTGTTCTCTCCCTTTGGTTCGCGTTGAAGTGGAGCTCTGATTTCATTCATGAATACCAAATAGCACGGAGAAGCCTTTCCTAGTCCTTATATACTAGATGTACCCAGCAGACAAAAACTCCGTAAAAAATATTAAAAACTGAAGTTTTGCGGACCGCAGGCGGACAAAACGTCCGATTTTAGGCCCAAGATCGGTAGCAAAGTAAATTACCTGTCCTGGGTTTTGTGGCACCAAAACCTCTCATTTTCGGAACACGAA